>BSSO01001116.1:0-25818 GCA_030267885.1 Mesembryanthemum crystallinum
GGGACGGAGGGAGTATAATACTAGAAGATCGTAATAACTTGTCTTGTTTCCTATCAAAAAAAAAAAAAAACTTATCTTTTTGAAAAAGTTAATAAAGAAAAGAGTAAAAAAAGCCAGAGCCAAGCGGCGAACTGCTTTCCCACTGCCAGCATCGACCCTTCTCAAATTTGAGTGCCGCAGGGGTCGTCGGCTGCCGGTGAGCATCTCTCGACCTCTTCCGGTAGCCGGCGAACCATCTCCGGTCCACTTTGAGGTTTTTCTTCACTGTTTTTAGGTTTTTTCTTCTTCTCCTCTTATGGTTTCTTGTTTAGTTTACTCCAAATTTGAGGGTGTTTCTTTGTGTTTCTGGGAAATTGATTGAGGGCTTTGTTTCTACTGGGGTTTCTGTGTTTGAGTTGGTTGTTATACCATGGATTGTGCTCCCTTAGTTTCAGCTATGTTATCTACACATATTACTGATTGTTGTGAGGAGGATGAAATTGTTGGGTTCTTATGACCTTGGAGGAGCCAGATGAACTCCTTGTTCATGTTAAGTCCCTTAAAGAGTCAGGGAATAGCTTGTTTAGGGATGGAGTGATTGAGGAAGCATAAGGTTGTTATGGAAGAGCTGCTAAGTTACTTTCTTTTGGTCTACCAATTTGTGTTGATAATAAGAATCTCTTCCGTGATCTTGCCCTAAGTTTAAACCTAAATTTGGTCTTCTGTGCTCTTAAACTCCATGACTTTGCCAGAGCTACTAGCTTATATTCTCTTGTTTTGGAATTTGATCCCAATAATGTGAAAGCGCTTTATCGACGAGCGATTGCTGAAGTAGAGTTTGGTTTGGTTGAGGTCTCTCACCGTGACTTGAGTCGGGCGAACGAAATTGAACCGCAAAACCAGGCAGTATTAAGAGAATTAGGTAAAGTTGGGATGTTACTTTCACAAAGTGTGAAAGGGAAAGGAGAGTTGGGATGTATTGGGATGTCATTATCCCCAAGTGGGAAAGGTAAAAGACGTTGTGAGGAGCGGCTAGAATCAGATCTTGATAGGAAAGGTAAGAGGATCATGCAAACCGAAGGTGGTCAATCCTCTTGGTCTAATGTCACCTTGGTGACAGGTCACAATTGTGTATCGAGTTCATCCTCAACAATTGTAGACTTAAATAATGAACACATTGATGTTCATTGTCTTAAGGTTGATTCGGGATGCTATAAAATAGGACCTTGTACTACATCATCAGAATCTAATGTTGGGCAAGGGTAGAGCACCTCAACCTGTTTGAACACTAATCTCACGAAGTCTAAGTATCGGTTTGGTAACCGACAAAGGCGGGACTCCTTCCTACATATTACCCCAACTCACTATACAAATCTTGTTTGTGGAAAGCAACTTAGTTTTTATCATCCTACTATATATTCAGTGATGACTGTCAGAGTTCTGGGTTCTCATATGCCAGTTTCAGAGGAAGCGGCTACAGTTACTTATTCCTCTTGTGTTATGGAGGAACCTTGTGATACGAGTCAGGACACTTCCAACCCTGAGGTTATTTCTACACAATGTTGCACCTTGTCAAATGACAGTCAAGTCACTACTTCCGCAGCTTAGCTTGTTCCGCAGCTTAGCTTGTTCCGCAGCTCAACTTGTTCCGCATGGGTTCAAGTCTCCACCACCCAAGTCTTATATAAGATATTCCAAGGCTCGTTGTGGTTTGAAATCCTTTATCCACAACCTCATGGGATCAACGAGCCAACTGAAAGTGCCAATCAATTTGGGCAATCCACCTTTTTCTAATCAGGGTTGTGTTTGCAGGTGCTTTAGTGGACTCAAGCGAAAGAGTCTTTCAAGTTCAACTGCTACAAAATGTGGCCCGTTGAAGAAGAAGATTGCTCTCACATGTTGTCATTGCCCCTCAAATGTTTGTTTATTCCCGTGTTTGTTTGATACAGTCAAGTGCTTTTGTAAGTGTCGAGTTTTTAATGTCAGTAGAATAGATGGGGAAGAAGCATATTTACTTGCCCAACAGGTAAGAAAGCAGGAACTTCCTCCTTGTAATTTTTAGTTTATATATAATATGGTTTCTCCGTTGTAAAAAAAAAAAAAAGTTAATAAAATCTAAGATATTGTTTGGTTAACATAGGAAGTGAAACTTCCCATGAAGTTCCAATTCATAGGAATTAAATACCTCAATCAACTTTCAATCATGAATTTCTACTTACCTGGGGGGAGTAGGTAAGTAACTTACCCATTTTGTGGGAAGTGGAAATTCATAGAAAGTTCTACTTCCTCCATTTTACTAATTTTTGTCAACCAAACAACTACACAACTTTGTACTTCCTAGGAAATTTCACTTCCCATGTTTTCCCATGACAACCAAACGACCACTAATACAACGTATAACTCTAATAATTATAACATTATTTTCAGCCATAACAGATCTTTGTGTCATATTATTATTTTAATAATCCATTTAATAACATGAAATATTTGACGACATATTTATAAAATATGATGTATGTCTAGTGCGCGCGCATAAAAAAAGAGAGCAATGCCCTATCGTTGGCAAAAGATCAACAATATATCCAATTAGACTATGTTTATTTCGTCAGTTCCTTCTCACTCACATTCAGTTGAACTCAGTTATGCAACACAATTTTTTTATTTTTTTTTTATTAACTTACATAAGACTATTTAGTACATTTATGATCAGAACGGGTTCATTGGTCCACAGCGGCTCATTTTGATCTTGTATCGAAAAACCAAATTTTGAAAATGTAAGGATGTGTCGCTTGCAATCAGATCCAAACAGAATATTTTTCTACCATTTTTTCTTTTCGAGGAACCCACAATCACAACAACAACAATTCGAGTGTACGTGGTATAAATCATAAGTGGATGCAATAACTTAGAGAAACCTCATGAGAATTGAACGCATGAGCTCTGTCCTTAAATCCGACCCCACGGACCTTGGGGTTAGAATAGAAAGCTTTAGCTTAAACCCAAACAAATCAATACACAAAAAAAGTAGTAAAAGTAAAACCTCCAAGTCCAACTCCCTTTTTCGAGAGAGAGAGAGAGAGAGAGAGAGAGAGAGATGGAATTGGCAGGGAGAGCAGTGAAGCTACTAAACAGACTCGTAAACAGCAACGTCTTCGTCGACATTTGCTTGTTAGGTACCTTCGGTGTTATCGGATTGAGATCAATGCACCAAGAGAAACTCATCGAATCCCTAGAAGCCGAAAGGGATACCCTAACCAAGAACAACAAAGCCATCACCAAAATCCTCTGGGATTCCAAGCAGCAGCTCTACGCTGATGCTGCTTCCTCCCCTGAAACCGCCATTGTTCCCCTCGCTCGCCTCAAGCAAATCTATGGCGAAGTCGTTGCGGTTCCTTCAGGTATTCTTTTCTTGGGATTTTGATTTTTGCTTTGATGGTTGGTTTGGAATTGATGATATTTGAAATGGGGTTGTGTGTGATTGTTGAATTATCCTTTTGGAGAGTAGATTTTATGAATTAATTGAAATGGGTATTGTTGAAAGTAGGTTTTCGTTTTTGGGGATTTTTTGTTTCTGTTTTGTTGGTTTGTATGGAATTGAATGATAAAAAAAAGGCGTGTATTTGAAATTGGGCTGTGTGTGATTTTTGATTCCTCATTTGGAAGAATAGATTCATGAATAAATGGAAATGGGTATGATTGAAAGTAGGTTATCGAAGCATTTACTCGCATTCTAGCCTGTTTAACTTGTACTAGTGGGGTATACAGGAGAAGCTGATATTTATGCTCTCTTCTCGGTTACTTATTTTTAACTTCTGTGTCTTCTTGATGGGTTGTTTGGTTGAATGATGAAGAAACAACCTAGTTGAATTGGGTTTAAAGTTATGAAATTTTTGCTTGTTTATTTTTGCTGATTGAATCTTAATATGATGCTTGCTTATGGTTCTTCCATTGCTGCATGGAGTCAACTTATGACCTATGCTATGAGTATACCTTGTGAAATTGAGTAATGGTTTAGGTGATGAGGGGCTGATATCAACTCAATCTCTTCATTCATTGGTTGAGCGAGGGATTGTATCAGTTTACTATGCATGTGATGGGTTAGGGTGGTGACATGGTGTTAGCCATTTCTATCTTGTGACTAGTCTCATAAAGTTTCTCTGTAAACAGTATGTGTGAGACAAAACATATCATTTTGGTGACATTAGTGAGTATTTGGTGCTGAAGTATGTGCTTAAACATGTCTTGAGGGTTGTCTGATGCTTCCCGAATTATTTTTGAGGGCTTTAGACACTTTTGGCGTAAAAGGAGGCCTCCTGGATGGAAGAAAAGATTAGATCTTGCCTTCGGAACACCCCCTCTATCCATATGATTTCAAGTACCAAAGGTTAGAGAATAGTGATGGGAGGGAAATCTTTACTAATTGGATCATAGACTTCTTCAGATTCTGCCATTGCATGATCAATCCATATGATCATCTTATCCATCTATCAAGTAAAGGAGGGTACTCCCAGCACATGCAAGAGTTGTATGCACGAATGACAACTGTGCGTTGGTGAGACTATGTGAATTTCATTAGGCAACAAACACTGGCAATGAAATCATAGTACTCATAGACATAGTACTTATTATTAAGTGCTGTTTCCAAATCTGCTATGTACACCATTTCAACTAAGAGATACTTGATACGACTACTTGTAGAATGAACACTGTCACGAGTATAGTGGGCTTGCTGAACCAATATGATTTAGTAGCTCTTGTTTTCTTTTTCTTTCTTTCGCTTTCCTGACCTGAAATATTTGATTTGTCAGTTATGCAATGTCTACTCTTGAACAGGGTTTTACTTACTAATCTTAATGGGACTCATTTCCTTGCACATTTGCTTATGTTCTTGCAGTTGCAAATGCGGAGAAAGAGGGAAAATCATCAGCTAAGCTTGTTGTTTGAAGCTACAATTGCTCTTGGTAGTTTGGAAGGATAAGTTTTCTAAGGGGATAATTCACAAACTTGACCATTGCTTATCATTTATTGAGTTCTCTGTCAGACAATAAGCTGAGATATTATGGAATAAATGTAGGATTAAAGAACTCAATGTGATTGAAGCGGCTATGATATCCTTTGTGCTGGTATGAGATCCTCAGATGGTTATAAGTTGGAAAAGATGTGTTTGTTCCTTGTGAACCAAAGGATGCCTGTATATGTTGAGGAGTTATTGAAAATTTTGATTTCATTTCCTCGGTGCATTGTAATTTGATGGGTATGTGAAATTATCAACCCAATTCCTATTCCATTCCAAAATCTTTTGGAACAACTACTCAATCCTAAATAATTTTGGAATGAAATTGGAACTGAAAATTGATCCTCATATTCCGTGTTTCAATTATAGTGGATCGGTTCCATGCTGTTACTAAAAATCCCGAAATATCTGCCGCATTTTGTTTATGAGATGATTAGTTAGGCGTCTCTAATAGGGCACCCAAAGGTATCGGTAGTTGTGACTTGTGATTGCCTTTGAGAACCCCTTGGAGATAAGGTGAAGGCTAGGATGGTGCAACGACGGACTTTCCAACATAGTGGGATATTCTATTGGTGAAGGCAAATGCAATTACAGCATGTATTTGGCCATGCTGTAATTGCCCAATATTCTAGTGGAGGATGATTGTTTGAGAGCTAATGTTCTCAAGTCTGCGAGCTTAACCAGTTTGATTTCAATACTGACATGAAAATTCTCTTATGGTTGAGTGGACTCTAATTAGAAGGGAATAAATTGACCAACTAGTTAATGCATGTAGTGCTGCTGGAGGTGGTGGTAGGGTCTTCCAACGACTTCGATAAATCACATCTACCACAAAACACCGTACATAACTTGAACTAATTGGACTTTTCACTTTTTAAGTTTTAATGCTTTCAGCAAGCAGTTTCTCCATTCATAAGATTCGAACTCTCAACCTTACTTTAAGAGATGAGATTGCCGAACCGCTCACACCAACCAATTGTTGGTTTTCACTTTTTAAGTTAAGTTTGAGTAACTCCAATTACGATATTCTATAATGCACGTACACTCTTGACATAATTATAATTTACACGTATGTGTTTAACTTTAGCACATGTCACAAACCGGACATAATTGGTCTCATTCCAAAACAATTAAGTAAACATGAATTTTTTAATGAGGCGACCTTATACATGAGGCCTGCTACTTTAAACGAGAAAAGGTGGTACTTGGTACTCCATCAAGTATCGAAAGTATCACCTTTTCTTCTTCAAGTTCAGCCTCACCTCATATGACGCCATCCCTTACAAGAATAATTGGTAAGTAAGTAAATTAAGAGCAAAAATTTACATTCCTACGTTTACCCGTTTCCGAAAACAAAAAGGAAAAAACTAAACTTGGAGAGGATCTAACCGGTCTTTCTTCAATTTTCTCTCGCAGGTTGCAGTTGCTGTATTCACTCACTCACCTCTGACCTCTCTCTTCTTCATTTTTCGATCAAAATCATTCAAAAACCTCAAATCAGCAAAAACAATGTCGTCCTCTTCATGATCCAATACCCTTCCAAGCTTCATCGACCTCGTCATTTTTAGGGTTCTTCATTCATTTCCATGAAATGAAATCCATAACAATGGCAGCAGCAGCAGCAACAGCAACAACAACAGCATAGGTGATAGCGATCTCGAATCAATTTGGCGATGCCGAAGGTTTCGCAGCATCACTATAGCTACTACTCTCAGAGATCGCCGGCTTTTCTCGGCGTCTTTGTGCTTCTCGTACCTATTTTCTCGCCCAGTCTCTTCTCTCCCCTCGGCCGAGCTTCTCCCTCGCTCTTCTCTGTATGTATCTCTCTTTCTCTCAATGCTGCCATTTCTGTTTTGTCCTAGCAAAGATTGTGATTGTTAGCGCAAAATCATTTGAAGTTTATGACATTGATTTGGTTATGATGATGATCATTTACTGGAATGTGCTGATCATGTTCGTATCTATTGGCATTTTGGTGTTTGGTTGTGATTATTTGCTGTTTATTGTGTTTTATCATTACGTCCCCAAGTTAAAGTACTGGGAACTACGGGGTTTTTGGGAATTTGCCTCTTGGTGGTTTCATGTTAAGGTCAAGAAAAGAAATGAGGTATTCATAGATGAGCTTATTCAGATTTTTGGAAACATGGGAATGCTGATTCAGATATTGCTATTTATATGCATCTCGTTTTTTTTTTTTTTCACTTTTTATTTTAATATGAAATAATGTTGCGTTAAAATTGAGGTGCTTGAGAAGTTATGAATTTTTGTGATAATCTATTGATTATGCTTGGCAAATGACAAAATATTATAGTAATATTTTCTGACTATCATCAAATTATTGATGAAAAATTGTGTTAAACATGGACTGCAAGTCTATAATGGAAATTGGGAATGTCGATGCATATATTTTGACATGCTTGTTAGATTTTTCAGAGCATGATCAGGATGGTTTGGATTAGAGTGTGCTGATTCATATGACATATCATCCTTTTTTCTATTATTTTTTTAAACCTCAGGAATGGAATGCGCCCAAGCCGAAACATTTACGTCTCCTGCAAGGTGCATTGCAATGGAAAACTGTGAGTATGTGCTTTTTATCTAGTCAAATCACTCTGCTGTTTTCGTAATGTAGGCCAATTGTCATGTTATATCATAGATTTACTAGCTGATTCCACATTCTTATCTTGCATTTATTTCAGCCCTTCAGACAGCAGCTAGAGCTGTGGTCTCCTTTGCCCCACCAAGGATGGAAACCTTGTGCTGATACCAAAGCCTCTGCTGGTAAGTTCCAAAAACTAGTACATCCTTATTAGATTCTGTTGAATGTAATTACAACATATCTGACTTGGTTGGCAGCCTTGCCTGAGAAGTCACAAGGATACATCCAAGTGTTTCTTGATGGAGGGTTGAATCAGCAGAGAATGGGGGTAAGCACTTGCTTTTTGAGTTTGTCAATTTCTTATAGTTCCTTGTTTGTTTGATATTAGTATATATGGTGGTTCATCATCTGCAATTTTTGCCGTCAGTACATTGGGATTATGCTCGATAAATTATAATCATAGTTTTTATATTTCACTTTCTTTAATATTATGATTTTCTGTCATATGCACAAGAGTTAGTAGGGGCCTCATTGTCATGCACTGGGCTGCTTCTTTTTGTGTAAGATGAAAACATATAGGTTTTTGCTAGCATCGTTTTGTGAGACATAGTTTCCCTGATTCTAAGCTCATGTTAAAATTATTTGACCCCAGTTCAGAAGCAACTGAGATTTAACTGTTCTGTTGGCCTTCATTTTTCCTGTTGAAGATTTGTGATGCAGTTGCAGTTGCTAAAATTTTGAATGCAACTCTTGTGATCCCGCATCTCGAAGTAAATCCTGTATGGAAGGATACTAGGTACTTCACCCAAAGATAGGTTTGTTTATGGCTCCCTGGAAAGGTAGAGATGGTTGACTTGAATTACAATGCATTTTGCAGTTCATTTGCAGATATTTTCGATGTGGATCACTTTATCAATAGCTTACGCAATGAAATTTCAATAATCAATGAGCTTCCTGCTGAGTTCTCTTGGAGCACGAGGGAGTATTATGGTACAGGAATACGAGATACGCGAATCAAAACTGCACCTGTCCATGCATCAGCTGACTGGTACCTTGAAAATGTCTTGCCTGTGTTGCAGAGGTAAGTTGACTACTTTTTCTTGGAACCTAAAGTAACCTAAACCACTTTTTTTTTTTGTTTATGAACCAATGAAAACAAGCATGCTATCCATCTAACCTGTTAGAGAATACTAACTGTGCTAAGACAGTCTTTGCTCTTGTATATAATACTGGTGATCTCATTGATGCCCATATGTCCTTTATACCCTTTTTCTACATTTTAGTTAAGAGTTGCTCTCTTTCATTTCCAGCGAGTGTATTTTAATCAAAATGATTTGTCACTGTTCCAGATATCGGATTGCTGCAATTGCCCCGTTTTCTCACCGCCTGGCTTTTGACAACTTGCCTAAAAGCATTCAACAGCTTCGTTGTAAGGTCAACTTTGAATCGTTAGTTTTTGTTCCACATATTAGGGCTTTGGGTGACACCCTTGTCAACCGTCTTCGCAATCCTGGTGACTTTGCCGGACAGAGTGCTGGAAAGTATGTTGTGTTGCATCTCCGCTTTGACAAAGTATGATTCTCTTCAAAGTTCATGCTTTTCCTAACGCCGTTTTATTATTGTTGTATTGTGCCTTTCATGTTTGTAATTATTGTAAACCATGACGAATGGGTTTTGCGTTCAACAATGCTTCGTCATTCTGTAGTAGTTGATGCTCAGAAAGATGTGGTCAGCTGCATCCTAGCCAGTCATCATGAAATGGAAAAGCACNAGTAAAACTGTTAGAATTGAAAGCCATGCATTATCACGAGATTGAAAAGAGAGTTGTTCAGGATGAGGCCATCCAATCTTCCACCTATTGAAACATAAGAGTACTGTATTAATGTCTGTTCGATTGCTGATATTCACGGATAACAGCTGGGACTTAGGATAGCTTTATCTGATGAATCGAAACATTATTTTCAAAACCATGAATTCTTACTATTATTTCTGCAACTTTGTATCCATTATTCAGGATATGGCTGCACATTCAGCTTGTGAATTTGGTGGAGGTAGAGCTGAAAAATTGGCTCTTGCAAAATATCGTCAAGTCATCTGGCAAGGAAGAGTTATGAAAACTCAGTTCAGTGATGAGGAATTAAGAAGTCAAGGGCGTTGCCCATTCACCCCAGAAGAGATTGGATTACTGTTGGCAGCTTTGGGCTTCACTAATAGCACACGCCTCTATCTTGCTTCTCATAAGGTTTGCAATGTCAATTATTGAATTGTGGATCTAAAATTTGATACGGTTGCTTCAACTTCCTTCTTTTATGATTCTCTATGAACTATGTGACTTTACATGGTTTCATATAGGTATACGGTGGTGAAGCCAGAATATCAACTCTACGTAAGTTGTTTCCTCGAATTGAAGACAAAAGGAGTCTTGCCACTGCTGATGTGCGGGCCAAAGTTGAAGGCAAAGCTTCATTACTTGCTGCGGTGGATTACCATGTGAGCATGCACAGTGATATTTTCATTTCTGCTTCACCAGGAAATATGCACAATGCAATGGTAAGCAACTTAACCACCATTTAGTATACTCTGATGAGTCATTAATCATCCAAATTTTGAATTCAATAGTCGGGTGCAATGTATTATAGGCTTTTTTTTTTTTTTTTTTTACTCTTATAAAAAAAGTAGGGTAAGAACTCACCGTGAATCAGGTGCCCATAGTGAGTCAGACCCTGGCCTGTTAACGGGCCCCAAACATTCCTCCTCCCAGCTAGGGAGTCCCCAGATCGCACCCAGGGTGCCTCTGGCAGGCAATGATAGTACCAAGTGAGCTGAATGCTTGCTGGCCGTCCTGAGTGCTCTATGTGAAATTTGTGATCTTTCTTCCTTTTTCTCATACGTCATACCTAACGTCTTTTGGTAGTTATCTGATTTGAATTTGCTTGTATTACAGTTGGGACATCGAGCATACAAGAATCTGAAGACTATTAGACCACACATGGCATTGTTAGGCCAACTTTTCATGAATAAGAGTATTGATTGGCCAGGATTTCAGACTGCAGTCATAGCCGGGCACAAAAATAGGCAAGGACAAATTAGAGTGAGGAAGGAGAAACAATCTATATACACTTATCCTGTTCCTGATTGTATGTGTCGAACCTAATTTAACAGATTCTGGCACTTCACATCTCTTGCACTTTGATGGTTTAGCAAATGCATTATAATTGCTCTGTCAATAGTTGTCGCCTCACAATGCTCAAGCACTGTAACCTTGATACTCCAAACTTTGGGCAAATGTTACATCAAATAGATAAGGAGATTAGAGTTGGCTGATGCTATGACCTTGGTTTGTTCATTTGTTTGTGTTCATGTGATACATAAAACGGTACACATACACCTGGTTAGATGGATGAACAATCCCTACTGTACTTTTTACTCATTGGTCGCTGAGGTGCATTGCAAAGCAAAAGTTGCCATTGTGAAGCTTGCCGGCATTGCTCAACTAGGGCTGAGGTATCAGGACATTATACCAAATCTTGTATTAAACTCTCCCTCAAGAAACTCTTACTAACAAGATCATCCCTTTTGACGTGTACTGTAGTGTGGAAATGCCATATTCAAAACTCAAAAGTGTTTTCTTTTTTCTCCGTTTCAAGGAACAAAAATAACTCTTTAACTGCTGTACCAAATGACATTATTGTGCATTTGGAGCACTAAATGGATTCATGACAATGCTTGCAGGAGGGTAGCAAGGAAGTGCGAAACAGGTTGCTACCCTGCACGGCCGTACTGTTGAACTATACGGTCATGCAGCACACACTACAGAAGCTTGAGGGCTTCAGCAGGGTAGTAGGTTTGATTTTTGTCTGGTCTGTTTGAGTCTTGCTTCTTCTGGGTTTGCTTAGCTAATACTATTTCATGATGTGAAAATGCTCTTTGGGTGCTTTTTCATGGGTGGTTGAGAATCATTTTTTCAATGAGTACTACTATTTCAATGAGGATTTCTTGTGTATGACTATTGTAGCCCTTCACCATTTTTTTCGATAATTAATATTTTTTTTTTTCAAGGTGAGCATAAGTTCATTACACCCATGAAGGTATATTTTAAAACAGCTAGGGAGCTGTTAGCCTGCAACTTAATATAATTTTCAATCTATACAAATGACACCTAAAAGTCGAGGTTAAATGCATCTTTCAACCCGTACAAGTATCTAAAAAGTTGAGTCTTAATACATCCTTCAAACATTTAGAGATATCTTACGAAGATTCAAACCTAGAAATCTAAAAAGAAGATTACACATGCAAACCCAAAGTTATGAAAACATTGTCAAGCACCCAAAAGAAGCATCGAGTCACATGGCTTATTTATGCCTGCAACTTTCATCTGAAAAATTAGATCTCCGTCCAAACTCCCTCCCCAATAAATAATACTCCGTATCTCCCTTTTTCCTCAATATGTGAGTAGTGGACTCTGGGAGTTTCTCCATAATCAGAACTGTCAGAAGTATGAGGAATAGTATAACTTGACAGTTTGAGAGGCACTCATAAACTTGTAACGTAATGGGTGAGTTCGGAGCTTGTTCAAACCACAAGTAGTGGTGAGTTGCATTAGAGGAGTACATTGTGAGACGAAGTAGGATTATGAGATTTTGGTATTTTCATTGTCATCTCAGAAAGATGTATAAATTTGTATTGTTATGATTACATTGATACGTTTGGATCGTGCTCTCAATCCCGTGATTTCTACCCCAATTCTCAGATTTCTATATAAAAAGTCTCGTGTCCTTGTATTATTCAATCATAATTATCACCATAACCTTGTGTACTTACATTGTGGTGCTCAAGAGGATGCACAAGTTGCGACAGTAACAAACAAACCAAAAAAAAAAAAATAAAACTTGTTCCCCTCGAAAAAAAAAAAAGGCAATAGAAGAAGAAGCAGGAGGCTTGAGGATAAAAGAAACAAGCCATAGAAACAGCTAACTATGGTGGCAAACTTTACAAACTTGCTCTTCAATGGCGATACATATGTTTACACTCACATCTAACAACATATCACTTGGGTGAAAGAGAGATACCCTGCATCATGCCAGCCTTGGTAAAAAACACAGCTTCAGGCATTAAAATGCAGAGTTTCATGAAAACAATACTTGTTCACTTTACTTCTCGCGATTATCACCTGGTACTACACTGCCAATTGGCGATACCTCATCTTTCTTGTCATCTGTACTGGATGGTGATTTACTTCCATTGCGAGAACCAGCCATTTCCTTTATTTCCGGAGTGGGAGGCAATGCTGGCATTTCTTCCTCAATTGGAAGGGTTCGTTTCGAGCCATCTAGAGCAACACCAAGAACAATATTCTCATCTAAGACCGGCCTTGCTGTTGTCTGCGAGGTAGTAGGGTTTTCATCATCTCGCTTTGGAACTACTGAAGGGCTACTGGATTCATTGAGAGCCGATTCTGAAGCTCCTGTTTCATTGACATCTACCTTCTCTTGATCATCTCTTTTGGCATCCACCTTCAAGTCAGATTTCAGAGGTGCATCAACCTTGTCATCCTTTTCTTCGTTTGCACGTACTGGACGGGTTGAAGATTTATTTCTACTGTCACCATTTATTTTGTAGGAAGGTTCAACCAGTAGGAAAGGATGGTTAATGGCTGTTCTAGACGTAGTAAAGGGATTTTCAGAAAAGGGAGCATTCTCAACATCGGCCTCGGTGTAAACTTTTCGTATAGTTCGGATGGGTGTGGCAAGTCTGGCACGATGATGGCTAACAACTTTTAGAAGATCCAAGAGTATTGCTTCCTGTTTCATTAAAAGCAAAATAAACAAGACTAGAAACATCAGTGCTAAGTAAGAGCTGAACTCAGACGAATACATGCCTAGAAAGATAATTGTGAATTTCAGCTTTTATTCCCAAAGGAAATTAAAACAGTTACACATTATAAATGGAGTATCAAGAGATTAATGAAAAAGAAAAAAGTTCAGCAGCAGAAGACAACATATTACTAAGGTCTATCAACAGCCTTCAATAGGATGGAGGACAGTATTAAGAACGCCCAGAAAGTCAGTATTATTTTGACTAAAAGTTGCTTATTCCATTTGCCCTTCCAAGCACCGCGATGCAGATGGTGCTCAGTTCATCCAGCATACTCCTAGGACTAATCGTTGAGCAACATGTTGAAAAGCTCAACAATATGTGTGTACATGGACGTTGCTAGGTCTCACGAGGAAACATTTAATTAATTCAATGGAGGACTAATCCATAACCAGAAAAGAATCTAATGAAAATGAAGTTGCATGTTCAGTGAGTAGTATGATCAAGAAGAGAAACTAAATATTCATAATAGTATACATTCACATATGTAATATCTCTAGGAATATCCGCTTGCTGATCTATCAATGAATATGACTGGGGTATTCGTACCTTGACACAAAGATACTCCTCAAAGTGAGAGGTTTTCACAAAGCAGGATATCATAATCTGCAAAGCAAGATGGAGATAATTATTTAGCCAATGTCAGTGCTCACACGCGCTGGACTAGAAACACAGTGAACTTGACCAAAGGTCAACAAATAGTCAACTAAGGAAAATAGCAACCTAGCTCACAGTCTGTCCTTTCCAAAGTTTCCACTAATTACTGGTGTAACTAGGACAGTAATCAAGAATGCTCAAAAATAGAAATAACTCCATAATTTTTATTTTATTTTATTTTTATTTTTTTGGTTTTTACCATCTATTGTTATCCATTAGCTTACATATACATACTGNTAGTCAAGATGCACTGAATTTGTTTGCCCATGAATTTCAAACAATGGCACAAAGAAAAACTTCTCAGGATTGGACAAGGTTTAATATGCCAGAGAAACTTAAATCCACTCACCAGCAGCGCCTGGTTCTCAGGATTGATATTGTCCAAGAAAACTCTCCTATGCAACCTCTGCTGCTCTACTTGGGGATTCTTAGCCAAAACCTTGCGCATGTCAGCTACAATAATCTGCATGCAGAATACATATCATCCGGATTTTCATTTGAACACATTCACGGAGATAAGTACGGACTCCTGACTGCCAAACAAAGCATATTAATGAAAATTAACAAAGTTTGTGCTTACGTTAATCTTGTGGACATCCAGGTGACTAATAGCGAGATGGGTCTTAATGCGCCAATGACTTTTTTGGGTTAGATTTCTCACAACATTAACTGTGAACTTGTGGTTTGGAATATGAATTGCTTCGCGGTCATCTCCTCTGATTATTGTTGGTGACCACCAACCCACATGCTGGAAATAAAAGCAAAACTGGATAAATCGATAGTTACAGTGCAAAAGCAACATGCTAGAACCTTTATCCCCAAATCATATTTCTAGGGAGGAAACTAGTAAACGTAGTACTCCCTCCGTTTCACTAAAATCTTTCCTGACTTTGCACGGTCTTCAAGACGACACTTTGACCATGAATAATTGTATTTATATAAACGCGAGATGTTTTGAAAATACTATATTTAAGATGAATCCAAAAATATTATTTTTACTTTAAAAATCATTGTACTTCTTCATATATCAATGGTCAAAGTTGAAGGCTTTGACTTTGCAAAATCAAGACGTAAAGATTTTAGTGAAACGGAGGGAGTACTTAAGTAAGATATGCTGACTAATCATTTCGACACCACGATATGAAGTTGGAATGCACCTCCACTGTACCAGACACTTCGTAGCCTTCAATTTTTGTTTGAATCCATTCATTCAAAACAAACGGTCGTGTTGCATGAATCATCACACTTGACAGAAAGTTTGTGAATATCTGTGACCATCATTCAGGGAAAATCAAGACAAAAATGGTTAGCTGAAAATGGCGAGAAAAAGCAGAAAGCTGCAGACAGCTAGGTAACATAAAGAAACATGCCACACCTCGCGACCAGCAAGTGTGAGCAATACTGTCCCAAGACCCCCAGCAGTTAGCCACTTTTGGGTAGAGAAACCTAGCAATTCCATGAACAGTGAAACTGATGCCACCCAAACAGCTGTGTATATAGCCTTGCCTGCAAACTGAAATCCCATCTGCCGTAAACAAAAAGATCGTCGTCTTAGTTTTTCAGTCAAAAAGACCAACAAAACATGTCTACTAGTACTGACCTCTTTTACACCACCCCACATATGGAGCTCATATGCTCATCATATACGCTCATGAGCAACATTGAGTAAATTAAACCGGAAAACAAAAACAAAAAGAGAAAAACAAAAGAAATTTTTCCAAAGCGCAGGAGGAAGAAAGACAATCACTTCAACTATTTTCTCCATCCTAAAAGTCACTGTTTNAATCACACAAAAATGTGCAACCTCAATAGCATTCCAAGAGAAAGAGCTCCAATTAACATAAGAACTCAAGTGGCCTACTCCAAATCATGCTACTGGTTGCATGTTTATCCCACATTGACTAAGCGACTATCACACATAGACGATAGAGGCATCTAAACTTATTAACTCAAAGGAAAATAGATGCACAAAACCACCGTGTTTACATATGACCAACATATGTAATAAATTTGCTCAACTATAAAGAAAACTAAAACATACATTTCTGGTGTCACTAGAGTCGCTTGCTTCCATAAAGAACTTTTGCGTCTGTTGAATCAAGCTGCCAAAAAATAATAAGCAAAATGGAATAATAACCAGTATGCAAAAATGTAAACCCCAATAGTAGTTTTTTTCCCAAAGAAGCATGAAAAATGACTACCCATGCACCCATCGCAGATAATGGTAAGGCCAGTTTAGGACTTTATGGGATGACAGAAATGATACAGCCACCGATTGACCTTCTGGAGGCATCATCTCAGGATATTTAAAAATAAAAAAAATAAAAAAAAAAAAGAAAGAAAGAACTGCTGCTAGAACCACTATACCCAAGTTTATGAAAGCAAGCTCACCATGATAAACAATAGGCAAAGGCCACCACAGTCGAAAATGATCGTACAAAATGCAGAAGTCGCTGTTTAATAGCCTGGCTTGTTTCCGAAGGCAAAATTACTGGATCCAGTGCTCTGAAGAGGACAACTGTAAGTTGATTTCGGAGTAAAACACAAGTCTCAAGAAAAGAAGAGATTAAAAGAGATATAACAAAACATTTCCAAATATGTAGAAATATCATGCTCCCAGCACCTGCAGATAAGCAACGCTCCAGTCCACAGCAGCAACGGTTGGACATATGAGGTCACAAAAAAATATGTGCTACTTCTTTTCCAGTTCCCGCCATTGTTCTGGATGGGAAAGGGGGGCATCACAAATGAGCACAGAGATGAGCAATTATAGAAGTTCCCAACTATGGATGAATACTATTGATAAGGAAACAGAGAAACAAATACATGAAGGAAAATACTCCAGCCAAGGCGCATGAGCGGCAGAAGTCCCCAAGCTAAAGTGATGACGCCAACAGCTGGGACCAACTGACATACAATTGAGTTTCCAGATAAACTGTTATACATCCTGCATAGATGACCGAATATTTGACTAATTAAATTGCACAATGAGTACAATAAGAGGAAAAAAGGAAAAGTGAAAAGGCCACCATATGAAGCACCCTTTTTTAGATCCCAATATAGTTGCACCAATTCCTCTTTACCAATTAAGCAAAAGAAACACTTGATGAACATACAGTCACATCCACAGGCAAACAAAAAGAAACAGACAGTAACATATGCAGAAAGGTGAACCTCTTACTCAAACTGCACTTGTTGCTAACAGTTGAAGAAAACTAAAAGTGTTCTAGGAACTAAGAAAGGAACAACATTACATGCAGTTCAACCTCCTCTATTTATGTTCCATCATTGGGTCGTTGCCAACTAGCCATTGCTATTGGACAAAAACTTGGATGAGACGGTTTCAATGTGAGATAGGGTGACTTTTTAAATTATTTCAGGGTGACCTTTTTGGGTCCTGTGATGATCTTTTACTTCTTCAGGGTGACTTTTTGGGTCCTGACTCCTGAGGTGATATTTAAATTGTTTAGGGTGGCCTTTTGTCTCACACAAGACTTGCTCTTCCCATAGGTGATGGGCCTGACATATACACACACACACGAAGGGGGAGGGGGGACAGGTAATAAAGAAAAACCAACACAAGTACAGATACCTCTTCAATACAACAGGAGCATTTTGCATTAGAGGAATGTCATTGCCTCCACCTGGTAAGAAAATGGATCTGCAGAGTAAAATCCTAGGCTTTGAGGAGGCAGGACTTCTCTTCTTAATTGCTCTGCTTAAGAACTGGAGATTCCAAGCATCCTTCTGCTGAAAATATAACATTGTAGCTTTCAGTCCTCATTATACTACAACAGCAGATTACCCAATATTTTTAACTTAATTTCAATATAGTAAATTCTTAGATAGCTCCTTCATCAGGAAAGGAATGACCAAAGGTTCAAGAATCAAGCTACTGCATGTACTTATTTATTGAACCACATATTTTTCTCGCAGGATTTCTCTAGGAGTTCCTTTGCTAGATTTTCTATGTGGTTTTGTATAGTTAGTTCTTGAATAAGAACAAATGCCTCTTAAAGGTTTGCACTTTGCACTGCATATCTTTCTGTCAACATCATTTTTTTCCGTCAATGACACAATGCAGCTAGAAGCAAAACAAAAATTTCACAGATAAAGTTGCTACAAAGAAGCTGAAAAATAAATACCAACAGACTCCATTTCCAAGGCAAGCTTACCAAATCAGACGATGAAACAGTCATGCTTAGATAATGAAGTCCACCATCCCGCAATGTGCACTGAAATAAGTTATAGCAGGTCAATGTCAGCAACTAGGCACTTCTAGGAATAAACTCAGTAGGATAGATCTCTGTACCTTTGGCTGGTTAGAAAGTCCAAAAGAACTATAAATTCCAAATTCATGGGGCAGTTGCAAAGAAGAAGCAACCACCATTTTTCGCAAAGGTAACAAGTTGAACCACAATAATGATAATGTCAGAGATCTGCTCGAAATTTTAGTAGATATTCTGATATATTTCAAAGAGGGCAAATTCAGAGTCAAGATACAACCCAGAACAAGATTATGTGAGAAGACCTGCCAAGTGAAAACACAAAGTTAGAACTTCAAAGGAATGTGTATTTACTACCAACAGTCACCTGTAGAGCTTTAAGATTAAAGCCATACCAACCAAACGGTCAACAGTGAGCATTAAGCCCAAACAGCAAAGCTAACAGAACACTACTGTGGGGTATTTCAAGCTAACTATGTTCGAGATTGCAGGAACCAAGATTATATAATTCTGTGTAAGACAGTGAAACTATCTAATAATTGACACAGTCAATTTCTAGAACAATAAACGGTCATCCAGTTCCCATGATTGCATCATTGTTTTACCGTTTGCTAAGAAACATAAACTGAAATATGTCAACAAATAGCATTTTGATCTGATTCTCATTGGTCTGACCAGGAATCTTTTTCCTCATCTGTAATTCTAGGATTTCTACCCCCATCATCAGCATCTCAGTGCATTGTCCCATCGCAAAGATAGCTTTGTGATTGCTATAGACATGTTGGCATCTCTTTCCTTCTAAGTAGAAATACTAGAGGAAACCTTGTATAAATGTCACAAAATATCTAAATCTAGAATTTTCCTAGTTTAAGATATTTGGATATTTAGTTTAAAAGTTTGTATTGGAAAATCCTAGTCTAAAACAACGTAGGAGGAATGTATCTAGTGAATCTAGAAAGGTGTAAGGAAATATCTTGTCTAGAAACTTGTGTATGGGGAAAAAATCAAGTAGGTCTGAAATTGTCCAATGAAACTATAAATATGTTCATGTAATGCAATTCAGAGGGAATGGTGAAGAGTTGGTAAATTTAAGAGTGTCCACAAGAACTTCTCGTATGTAGCTCGCTATACTTCAGCTACCCAAAAACCCAACAAATAATAGCTAGTAGCTTCTGTGATTAAATTCCTATGGTTCGTTAAGCATATGTGGAAAAAATATATACTCCCTTGGAACAAAATATTTTGGTGCTTTATAACTTGTGAGTCAGAAAAATAAAGCACACAAACATTTTGGGCCAAACGGAGTATATAAGATAGTAATAATGGTAAGAATTTGTGACTATATAATGAGTCGTGCGATATATGAAGCACGTCATAGGACCATTACAACGCACCAGACACAGGGCAACTCCTGCCAAAGTCAACTGTTGCCTGTTGACAGTATGGATCAGGTCTTGGAAAGACTATTTAGAATCAAATACACAAAGGTACGTGCCTGCAAAGCAGGTTAAATGCTCTGTTATACTGCTTCTTGTCAGAGAGGTATGGATGAAAATTCGAGAACAGAGAGAAAAACCAGATACAAAGAACTACTATAAGCCACTTATACGGTTATATCACAGGACTGAACTGGCATGCAATGAGGGGTTTATCATCAGATGTGATTTATTGCTCTCTATAGAATCCTCTGTTCAGTTTTAATTTCTTTAGCTGTTATTTCTTGCTCCCCTGGTTTATGATTATGTACCTAGCTAGTTTAACATATTCTTCATGTAAGCTCTGAATCTTAGGGCCCGTTTGGCCAAGCTTCTTCCAACTTCTACTTCCTCCCCCTTTTTTCTTCCTCACCACCACTTATTCCTTCACCACCTCATCCACTTTTGACTTCTAAGAAGTTAAAATAGGGGTAGAAGAGGGGTAGAAGTAGAAGCTCCAATTTGGAGCTTCTACTTTTACCCCTATTTCAACTTCAGAGAAGTCAAAAGTGGTGGAGGTGGTGGTGGAATACATGGTGGTGAAGAAGGAATGTGAAGAGAAAAGTAGAAGTTCGGAGAAGCTTGGCTCACGGGCCCTTAATACAATCAAAAAAGGAAAGAGGATCCAATAATAACCCACTTTGACAGACGGTGGAAAATAAGACAGCAAATCCAATGCTGCAATCTTTTTCATTTATAAAAGCCAATGAGTAGCAATGAGCAAACATCCAACCACTTCATATGATTTCTTGTAACTCAACCACCCTTTCATGTAAGAGGTTTTCAGGTTATAACTGCTTTTTCCAAAGAGGCATATTGTGAAACTTAGGATAACTAAACACATCAAGAGAAGAGAAAAAAAGAAACAGGATACATAATCCCTTACAGTCCTACACCAGACTGCGTCCAGAGGATAAGCCATCAGAAAGAAACACATCATTTTCCTTGGCAATATATATGTAAACTTTGTATCCTACCCTTACTCGACCCTCTTTTCATTTATCCTAGACATCAGTATACCCACTTACTATTCGACGAGCTACAGATATTCTTGGAATATCAAAGCCTTTATATACTTTTAACCCAAAGCCTAAATCAGCACTTTATGTTTGANCTGAGTATTAGGTTTTGTCACGAGCAACAGCAAACACCGAGCAAATCTAAAAAAAAAAAAAAAAGTTACCCTCTAAACAGCTGACACAGCTAAGTTAGGACAATTCATATTTCTACAGTAGCTCTATATCTTCTAAACTTGACATCACAAAATTATCCGTAACAAAGTGGCATAAATTGATTCACAACATCAACTCTTTGCCAAAAAAAATTGCTCAATAGTAAGTCACCCCAAAAAGTAACTTAAATATAAATAAATGAAGGGAATTTCTCTATGGTGCCCCTGTGTTTTTAAAAATTATAAAAAATGCGTGTTTTAAAATAAAATTCCTCGTGGTGCCCTCAAACTATTAACTATTAGTTGGTGGTGCCCATATAACCTTATAATTTAAGGTAAAGTTGCTTTAAGTGATGGGATGAGCCACCCGCTTTCACCAGATCCCTTTCCTACTCCTACCCAGCCAAGCCTCCCACCTTCTGCCAGCCCCTAGTCCCCTCCCTTCTCCCTATAAATGAAATTGACTACTTTCTCTTTACACCAAGACTCCCTAATCCCATTTGAGTTTCTCCGTCTCCCCCTCCATGCCCCTGTAGCTTTCTCTTTTCTCCCTATTCATTTTCAACTAGCATAATGAAGTAAATTCACATTTTACTTAAACAACCACTAAACAATTGGTCACCTAATGCACTTAAACAATAATATGAGGGTACCATGAGGAATTTTATTTTAAAACACGCATTTTTTAAAATTTTTAAAAACACAGGGGCACCATAGAGAAAATCCCATAAATGAAACTACCATAAGCCACTTATACGAGTATATCTCAGTGTAAATGTTAGGATGTTAATTGAAAGTTGGTAAATGAGAAGTACCCATATTATCATGAACCACACAACCGAAGCAAATTAACACCAACCAACAATTACAAACACTCTTCAACCCTCCAACTGAATCACCACTACCATCTAATGCAAAATTCAGCTAAAAAGATTAATGCTAGGCATTTTTATTTTTATTTTTTTTTTTTTGCTAATCAATAAGCATTTAAGTCAGAAAGATTGCCCCATTATTAAGCGTATATAAACCACTATTGCAAAGAAAATTCCACTACTTAACAATCCATAAAATAACAACAAAAAAAAATCTCGAAATTGAGCACCAATAACAAATAATTTCAGCAATCTAGAACATTAACCGATCAAAATCCATGAACCACTAGAGTACTGGAGTATAATTCAACATAGTGCATAGAGAGAGAAAGAGAGAGAAAATAACCTAAGGAATTTGGAGAGAGAAAATCGAAAGTTCCAGAAAGTGGGTAGAATCGAATTTATCCAAAATTCCACTGCGCAGATTCGCTTTTTCCCAGTTGCGGAAATCAGTCGCCGCCGGCGGGAGGAGGAGGAGAGAGAAAAATAAAGGATGAGATCAATTAGTATCAAATCGATTTGAAGATCGAAACGCCGTCGTCTTGAGTATTAATGGATTTAATACATTATCTTTGGTTTTTTGTGAGTAATTTTTTAATGAATCGCTTTTGTGACGTGGCATTTCTGGGTCCAAGTCCCAACGGACGGGGAGGATGTTTTGCGTTTCAGGAACATCGAAGTGGCTGCGTCACTCGGGATGATGTATGATCTGAGCCGTTGAAACACACATTTTTCAAGTGTCCCTTTTTCAGTGAGAAATTATTCTTAAAACTTGAAAATAGTCGGATACTGCTCAAAAACGTGTTTATTATTCTCAAAAACACATTTGTTTTTTTCAAAAACAGTACGCANTAAATATCTAACCAAAAAAACTAAGCATCAAAAAATAACCAAAAAAAAAAACTAAGCACCAAAAAATATCGATAAGTATCCAAGCCTTCGATCAAAAAATCCATAACTATATTAAGCAAAATTGATGTCATTATTTTCGTCAATGTCAGGGGAAAAAAAACGAAAAATGATTGACGAGTTGTAGAAGATAACCCTCAAGTCTCATATTGGAAGAATGTAAGGATTGTGATTGGTTTTATAAGTGATGGAGTAGAATGCAATTACGTTGTCAAAGTACTCAAAAACCATAACTTATAAATCAATAAACCATAACATCAATAAAATGATAATTTTACTTGGTTACATGTACGGTTCCATACATTTCACTTCAATATCTTCCACCTGATCAAAAGGTATCAGTCATACTTTCCCTAAGTTCCTCCACAAGTAGTTTGCAGTCCTGATCGAGTGGACCAAAATATGCATTTTCTATTAATATATGCGCATTATTGTTACTAATTTTGATGCACACGCAAATTTGCGTGTGGTGGTTAAATGTAATTTAATTTGTAATATAACATTAGAAAATAAAATGAACACAAAGCTATATTCCCTATAATAGGGAAAATTAGACTTAATTATAATATTATTAATGAAAAAACCGAATATAAATCGAAAGTTGATTCCTCTTGCTCCTCAAACTCAATAATATATCTCATATCACATTTTATTTTTTTTCCAATCTCCTTGCTTTCTTTTCTTCTCTAACAAAAGTCGACTTGGTAATTTAAAGCATAAATGTAAGTCCACAACCACATTGAAGAAAATTCTTATATAAACAGATTGATCAACAATTTCTACATTATATGAATTTTTAAACCAGTTAAAATGATATCAACAAACTCCAAAAGATAAAAATCATGAAGTGAGCATTAAATCATGGTAATTTATGCGTTTTCATATCATGTATATAACATATAATTAGCATGTAATGTCATAAAGTCAAGCATGTATTAACAAATAAAGGAGGTAGAAATGAAGTGAATGAAGTACACAACTTAAAGCAAAAGAATGGCCTGACCTTTTCTTGATCCAAATCTACAGGGGAAAAGAGAAGAAAAAGTTGTGAGCATCGTTGAGTAGAGAATGAAAGTGAGTGGATATGAGTGTGGAGAATGATCAATTGTATAAAGAAAATAGGTGGAAAGTGGATTAGTGGAGCACGTAGAAATCAGTTAATTTTTAAACCTTTTGTCTCTCTATTGGTTTTTCAATGTTAAGAAACTAATGGCTGGTTTAGACGTCTAATGTCGAAGTTACTTTTAATTTGTTAGTAGATATTAATACCCCTTATGAAAGTTATTAATAGTTACTAAGACGGTTGGTAATGGATTGGATTTACCATCAGGGTTAAAGTTGTCTAGTGAAATTTAGACAACCAAATAGAGCCTTTGGCTTTATATATTACATAGATTGTTATATTGAAATTGTGGTTTATCCAAGTTGCTGTCACAACGACGATACTTTTACAAGTTAATTATGGGCCATTAAGTTTAATTTACGAAAGTAATTATTATAGTTTAGACAATTGCTCGAGTCGAGTCGGTTGGCTTGAATTACTTAACTAATGGCTCACATCTGGCACTTTGTTTCAGTTCTTGTTCATGGGTCAGATTGGATCGACATGGTACTAAAGTGTGATGGATGACCTAAGTCCGAAAGTAGCAGTCCGAGCAATTGTGATCTGAAAGGTATTTTGCAATACCGAGAGGTATAACTAGCCCTTTCCGATTATCAAGTCAGGTCAGGGATATGAGAGGAGAATTTTTAGAGAGAGTATGTCAGAGATAGTCCAAAAATCCCCTCGAGCCAGTAGGGTATTTATACATGTCACGAGAGTAAGAATGAATGAGAGTCGAGCCTTGAAGTAAGTCATTTGTGGGCTCGTACATATAGCCCAAAGAACACATTGAAGTCATGGGCCATAATTATATTTCAGCAAGCTAAGTTATATTTACTTCTTGGTGGTGGCGTTGTTGGTGATTCTAATCTCGTTGTCGGTACTATCGTTGCTTCCATCTGTGGTGTAGTAGCATGTGTTACTAAGTGATAAACACTTGTAGTCTTGTATGTCGGGCGAACTTGGCCTGATCAAAAAAATAGTCTACCATATTTCACACATACTCGTAAATTAACAATATACGCTCCACCTATTTTGGTATTGCACGATTCTCCGTTATCTTTTGTTCTATATTTCCACTCTCCTACCCCTTCCTAATCACAATAGCTTTGCCTTTTTTTTCTTTTTTTCTCCTGATCGAACTGAAGGTTCTTTATATAAGGAAAATGACTTATTTGCCTTTATCGATGTGAGAGTGTTATGAACCATTAGACCTTTTTTATTTTATTTTTACCAAATGAATTGATACAATTACACCCAAGCAATGGTTTAGGTCGAGTTTTCCTATTTAATTAATGGATCAAGTACATATCAGATTTTGTTTGTTCATGGGTAGATTAGATCAGACATTTTTTTTTTGTTCATTGGTCGAGTCGAGCGAAGTCACATGATTAAAAGTTGACCTACAAATTTGAAAAGGACGATTAAAAATTGATTTCGTATACCTTGTACATAAAGAACTCACATATTTTACCAAACATCAAAGTGTTACTCCCTCCGTCCCGTAATTAGCTTTCAAAAACATCATATTTTTTGTCCCAAAATTAGCTTTCAAAACCCATAAAATCTCATAACTTTTCTATTATACCCCTCCACTAACTCACAAATACAATAAAAAAAATACACTCTCTCTCCAATCACTCTCACTTTTTTTATTATTTTATCCTCTCACAATAATATCTCTCTATTACTTCAATCTCTCACATAAAATTCTCCTTTTATTTTTTATTCCTTCTATTACTACAAGGGTAAATTTGTCTGAAAAAACTTACCTAAAATCTTGTTTCCTCCTAATTTTTGAAAGCTAATTCCGGGACGGATGTAGTATCCACGAACTTAGACTTAATGTACAGCGTATCCAAACTTTGAAATCTTTGCACGCGGTACCCACAAAGTTTGAAAAAATGCATGGCGTGTCCAATTTCTTTGACAGCGTCCAT
>BSSO01001117.1:0-25815 GCA_030267885.1 Mesembryanthemum crystallinum
TTACAGCTGTATGCCTTGCATCTGAAAAGCGTTGTACACGTCAGCTTCCGATGATCGGAATCGGACCGGAGGTCACCTGAGTGAAAATAGTTTAAAAAGCAGGTCACCTAATAGATATTATATAAACCTCAGGTTACCTAACTGTAATATCGGTATAGCTCAGGTCACCAGACTGAAATTTTTTCTAAATTTAAATTAGGGATTTTTTTTATGATGTACCCCTGTAGTTTACAGGTTTCTCCGGTGCATACCATAAAGTTCAATGTCTTTACGCTGCACCCCTGAACTTTTGAAAACACACACAGTGCATGAAAAATGGTGACGGTGTTTAAGTGAACGTTAGTTTATGATTTATGGGGCTGTAAGGACTATTTTGCCCCTATAATTTCCTCAATCTCCAACGGTCATTTGGTAGCCAATGACTACTTTTTTCTCTATATAAGCCCACAAATTTTCAGAATTTTGCATGCGTTGTGTGTGTTTCCAAAAGTTCAGGGATACACTGTAAAAACATCCAACTTCATGACATGCGCCATAAAAACATGTAAACTACAGGGATACACCATAAAAAATTCCTTTAAATTATTAGTTGCATGAGGGCAAATGCTTTTGCAGAGCAAAATGTGACCTCTAAGCGTGGTAGGTGGATGCTATCATTGTATATCTTCCTGCACTTCCCCAAAAGTTTTCTGGCTTTGGTTATAGTATCAACTATCAAGTCTTTTGCATTTTCCTTTTAGAGAGGATTCTTCAGCACTGACTTAATTTGTACTCCCTCCGTTTCACTAAAATCTTGACGTTCAAATTTTTCAAAGTTAATATATGAAAAATTATAATAATTTTGAAAGTAAAAATAATATTTTTGTATTCATCTTAAATAGTATTTTCAAAATATCAAATTTTTATAAATTTTTGAGTTTATATAAATACAATTATTCATGGTCAAAGTGTCGTATTGAAGACCGTGCAAAGTGAGGGCGTCAAGATTTTAATGAAACAGAAGGAGTAAATGATAAATAATTCAATAAGATAATTGCAGATTTTAACTATTTTTGTATTATTATAGTCGAAGTTTATCTCTCAGGACTTGCATGAAATGGGGGATAAATTAGGGAGATAATGATATAATTAAAGGGTAAACATGAAGGGTGCGGGTGGTGAATAAATTAAGGTGGAAGGAGGAGAGATATGGGGGTGCAAATCTTACCCTTGGGGTGGTGGATAATTTATCCCCTTGTAGTCTGTAGGCTACAACCCGTCTCCTTCACCCCATTTTATTTATGACTTCTCCTCTAGTCATTTAACCGTCATTTGTTAATTCAATTAAACTATACAACTTGCTTTTTCTCGTAGTATCTCTATTCATTAAATTTTGTTGAGTTCATCTATCGACTTGAAATGAGTAAGGTCTTGAGTGTGTTCATTTCAACTTATCAATTTTACATTCAATTCAATTCAACACAACACAACACATTTTTTAAATTTCTTTTTATCGCATATTACTACTATTCATCTATTCAATTCAGTTTTACATGATTCATTTGAAATAATCATACCCTCAATAGAAGAATGATGTACAACTCCACAAGAATGGGGCTCAAAATGCNTAAAACATTTTGTATGGACAATATTGGATATATGTGAGAGAGAGAGAGAGAGAGAGAGAGAGAGAGAGAGAGGAGCCACAGCATCTTCTCATCTCATCTCATCTGCAAAATTCATTAAGCAGAAAAGAGAATGGGAGGTCAGAGAGAAACAGAGTTGGTTCAGTTCAGTGTACAACATTTTCAAAAAGTCGCACAAATTACTGACTCTTTTAGAAAGACTTTGCCTCTCTGCACACGCTAGCTTATTAGCTTATTAGCTTATTAATTGCTTAAGTTGCCATCAGCTTCTTCAGTCATTTTCCCTCTTCAATGGAGTATAAAACTTACCTCGAAATTCCCACCTCAAACAGAGCCTAAAAACAAGAAACAAACAGGCAAAGTTTCCCTAAACATAACATAAACAATTAAACATCACCCACCAAAGTTTGCATAGAAAGTACTCTGCTCATTTTCTGTCTACCACCTACTCTTCTTGTTTCATGTTTTTGGTTTAAAAAAATTTTTTTTTTTTTTTTTTTCCCATTTTTAAGAACTGCAAATGTACCCTTTCTTTAAACACAGCCCATACGTTTTAGGAGTATTGTGGTACACTCAAGGCCCATCAATGTGATCTTAATAAAATCAGCGGCTTGTTGGTGGGAAGAAGCACTTTTAATTTTGGTTTGGTTTGGTTATGAAGATGGTTAAAATGAGAAAATACTATTCACTCTCATTCAATTTAGTTGAGAACCGCTAGGTTAAAATGAATAGGAGCTTTAACCCTATTTTCTTGAGCTGTATTAACCTGAAATTATTACAATATTGTAGTAATTGATATTATTATTATTATTATTTAAAAATAAGCGCAATGAACAAACATTCTTGTATGTATTGCTTCCTAATATCCTATACTTTGTGAGCAATTGCTGTATTTGCTATGTTCACACACTAGTATCTAGACGTGTCAAACGGGTCGGGTTCGAATCATTTACAGGTCAGGTCATTTTCAGATTTGTCTTGAAAAATGGTCAATCCTGACCCTAAAATGTCGGGTTCGAATCGACCCACCAGATCAATAACGACATTTAACTTCTTTTTTTTAAAGATCAATTTTTTTTTTTTTTTTTTTTACCAATAATCTGTGAAAATGAATCATGAAGCAAGCCTTTATGTTATCCTAACTAATATGGACATAATATAATGTTTTTTTCGTTTTGCTTGTATAAATATAAAAGTATTAAAGATATGGTAAAATAATTAACTAGCGCGATGTCATATCAAGAACTGATATAATTATATAAGTAATTTGCAACCACCTTAATAAAAAATAATGATATAACCTTTATTTAGAACCAATTAAAAAAAAAAAAAAAGTAAACACAATCCTAATTTATGGATTTAGAGAAATTTAGTCCATATTTTGTTATTTACATCAAATGTTAAGTAAACTTTCGGGTCAAAGAGGTTGACCCATGAAAAGGTCGGGTTTCACCATAAAATTTCCGAGTCAATCGGGTTTGGGTCAGATCGGGTTTCTGTATTGCAAAATCTTTATTAGAACCCTAAAACGTATTTACAAGTCGGGTCAATGTTTGACAGGTCTATTTGTATTTGTGCTCCCTAAAGTCACCATAGAAAGAGAGTGTTCAGATTTTGTTTGGTTAGCTATAGCCTACAGAAGCCCATAACCTCAAGTTCTATCCAAAAGGGTAAAAAAGAAGTGTGCCATTGTTTGGTTAACCAACTTGATAACTTAAACTATCCTTAGAAAGGAAAAACAAAACTCCTACCAGCAATCTACTTTCAACACTATTTAAAACACTATTGTCCTTTTAAATGCACCTCCAAAAACCTATTTCAACCCATTCAAATCGAAAACTACTTCCACTCATGTATTTACAAAGGTCAACTTCATAGATTTACAATCCAAACAAGGCTTTAAGATTCTAAAGTTGAAGAATGGTTTGGATATTCAAGTGCAATAAATTCTCAGTTCTCACATTCAAAGAAACCAACTACTAGCAATCTTTTTCAAAAGAATCACATTCACTCCCAAAAAAGCAGCACCTTTTACTGTAACTACCAGAAAACTTGCCCAAATCAGGGTGACTGGTAACATTTCATTAACAGCTGCCAAATCCCCAATTGATCAAAAATCTAAACATGATGCTATTAATATAACATCACCATTCATTCATATACAATTACACTAAACTAACTACTACTTGCATTTTGATTCATAGGCTATCAAAACATTACTAGCAAGTACTGCCAATTATACTAATACTATTAGTTGAACCTCAAGCAAACAAAAGAAACCCAATACCTCAAATCCTAGGACATTTTGGTTATTCAAGAGAGAGAGAGCTTAGGTTAGTGTGGATTTGCGGACGATGTAACGGTAGGCGGCGACCTTCCTTTTCCGAGATGCAGTGTTGTCGACGGACAACACCAATTTCCCTGCCTCCCTCGCTAAGAATGAATTGTGGATGGCTTCTTCCGAGGGGCTGATCTTCTTGGGCTTCTCCACAGCGATGGTGTAGCTATCTTGAGCAGTTGGGTTGAACTCCACACTGTACTCCAAATCCCATCCTCCAACCACTAAATCCCATGTAATTGTTGCGCCCGCCTATGAGAATTACAAAGAAATATGTGCAAGTTTTATTAGTCCAAAGGGGTCATGATGTTTCCAACACCAAATAGCAACAACACCACCAAATAGCAACAATGGGTTGTTAATTTGTTTTGTTGATCTCAATACCACCAATCTGTTAACTTACCTCAATGATACTAGTTCTTTTGTATTCATGTGAGTATGAAACTTTAGCTCTGAAATATTCCCAACAAAAATACAAAAAAAAAGGGCACCAACCATAAGCTCATTGGTAAATACAGTACCCATTAAAAATTTTACTCCCATTTGTCCAAATTACTAGTCACCTTTTGACTTTAATGTAGACTTTTAACTATGAATTTTGAACTCTATAAATTGTTAAAAGCTCTAATATCTTGGGAGTTTGAAAGTTCATTTCATAGTAGTCTAAACATCTAAATTTCACATTTTAACCATATGAGAGGAAGATGAAGCTAACCTCAATGCCCTCAATCTGAATGTTAACCTTTTCACCTCCTTTGACAGTGAACTCCGAAGCGGGTTTTGCCGGGCCATTCTGGAGATCACCGGGTCGACTCAATCCCCCATACTGAATTGGCACATCCTCTGGCCTTATGAACCTTATCATTTAATTATTAAAAAAAAAAAAAACACTATAATTAGACCAGCTAGCCAACTACTAGGAAACACTTCAGAGACACACACACACAAAACAGAGCAAGAGAGAGAAAAGGGTGAGTTAAAGAACTGCTGAGAAAACAGACAACACATGAAAGCAAACACAGAGTAACCGGGTTGCAGGAAATTAGATTTTTCCTATTATTGAGGCCATCAAAGGGGGACAAAAATTAAAGAAAGGTAGACAAAAACAAACTAAACAGACAAAGAAAAGAAAGGGAAGTTTTAGAAGAGCAAATGCCCTTTATCCATCATCACAGCCTTATCTGAGAAAAGCAATCCTTGACAATCAACCACAAAAAAAAAAGGCACTAACAATCAAAAGAAATTTCATCCAACCCACAAATAATTATTGCTTTCTCATGTAATTTGAACTAATAGTACTATACAACTATTCATTTCTCATTCAAATTATTAACAACATTTCACAAAATTGTCATAAAATGAAATGCTGTAGTTGTTAAAATTGCACTCAACCACATTAATCAAAACAATAAAACCCATATTCAACAGCTGAGAATTTTTATTTTTTTCAGATAGCTCAAAAATAAATAAATTAGCAACTCACTTGTAGAGAATTTCAGCAACATTGGCTTCTTTAGCAATCACAAACTTGCTCTTGGTTCTCTGGGTTAGAAATGGGCTGAACACTGAATACAACAAGCTAAAATACCAAGGCACATTGATGAAGATCTGCAAAAAAAATCAAACACAACACCCAAAAACATCAGAAATGAATCAAAAACATCAAAACCCATCAACAAAAAACAGAGAGAAACAGAGATTTCACCTTGCGAGCAACCATTTCAGGGTAGTTGTCTTGAAACAGAGAGAGGATCTGATTAGAGGCAACCCTAAGCTCTCTTTTGGGCATATCCTTAAGATCAGTGACTTGAATGATAGAATTAACACCTCCAGGTTTAAAATGGAGCAACTTAATCCCTCTCTCAAGAACTTGAACTCTCCATCTCAGAAATTTCTGAAGCTTTTCTTCATCACCAAAGATCCTGTCATACATTTCCTTGTCTTTGAAAACACCATAAGCATTGTAACAAACAGGGTGCCCTTCTCTATCAAACCCATGCATGTAAGCAACTAAACCTTCCAATTCCTTAAACCCTAATTCTTCCTCCACAATCCCATCTGCCCCAAACTCTTTCCTCCATGTTAGAGACCTCTCAAGCATGGTGTAAGCATCACTGACCTTGAAATCTCGAGCTCTGAGGAATTTCAAGAGGATAACATCAGCCTTTTCTTCATTGGAGAGGAGAGAGACACCCCACATTGTTGGGGTTTGGGACTCATGGGAGGCAGAGAGCTTGTTTTTGAGCTCATTGAGTGATTTTTGCTCTGATGGTTTGAGATTAGAGAGATAATAAGTGTCTTCTTTGAAGGGTGTGGCTTCCATTAAAGAGGTGATTAAGCTCCTCTTTGTGGGTTGTTTCTGGGTTTGTGAAGGGGTTGATGTGGGTTCGTTTTGTGGGTCTTGAAGGTGCAGAGACAGGGGTGAAGAAGCCTCCATTGCTCTCTGTTTTTTCAGCTCTGTTTTTGCCCTGTTTTTGCTCTGTTTTTGCTCTTTTCACCTCTGTTTTGCTTCTCTGTTTTTGGGTTGTGATGAAAAAGAAATGTGGGGGAAGTTGAAAATTTTTCTGCAGTTGATGATGGGTATTTTGGGTAAGGGTAAGGGCTTGTTTGGATTGTGTGTGGCTTCTTTTCAGAGAAAAGAACAGGGATGAAACAGAGGGAATGATAGAGAGAGGAGAAGAGAAGATGGGATAAATTATTGCGTTTGGGGTTATTGGGTGAAATGGGAGGGTTTTTCAACTGGAAAAAAAAGCTGGGAAAAGGGGTTGTGTTTAGTGTTTAGAGAGAGAGAGGAGAGAGAGAGTGACGCGTGATGTTCCAGGCAATTCTATTTGAACAAAGGGGGGAGCTTCTCTAGGTTTTTGATTGGACCCAATCAAATTTGAAATATGGTTCAATAAACTTCAAGTTACTCCATTACAAAATGGGTTGTGAGAAGTGAGAACCCATAAGTAGAGTATTTCAATTCAAATGACATACTCATCAAAAACAATCATAACTGGAAAACAACACATGTGTCCATATTATTTAATAACAAAGTGCACCCTCTAATACGAGCAATTATTATATGGTTTGGGAATAATGCTCCCTCTCTCACATAATTATGAAATCAACTCCAAATCATCCATAAAAGATACTCAATNAAAAAAAAAAAAACTGGTCACTATGTACAAATATCACGCTAAAGTTATGATTTTTCAACTAATAAAATAAGTCAGGCCACTTAATAGTTATTATCGTTCAACATAAGTTAAAAAGAGTGTAAATAGTCTAAAATGTTGCGCACATAAATTCTTTACTCCACCCCATCATCCCCCCTCCCATTATACCCCTTCCTCTATTGAGGAATCTAAGTCATTTTTGAAAAGAGAAATATCGTGCATCAGTTGAAGGATATACTACTCGAGACACATTGTTCATCTCACTATGAATCTATGATACACGATTACTTATTCATTGTAGTTGAAATAGTGTTATGGAGACGCTTGTGAATTTCAAAGTGTGAAGCAATAACAGATTGTGTGTGCGTGTCGTGTATGAGTCGTCTTCTTCCATGGAGCGGCTTTATGGCATGTTATGGCTTCCGTCGTGACAAGTTGTGCGCTTAGTGTTTTTTTTCATTATTACTTTTTGGTCATGGCGAAGCGAGCCGTGAGATGTCTTCATGCGTTCATGCACTCGATTTCTAAAATCTTGGCATGGGCACGACCCATGGCTCCCCGGCTCATGCCACATGCCGAGTAATGCCAATACCATGCCCGTGCTGAGTTCGGACAAAAACGCATCGTGTCATGCTAACCCTCATGTCATCACAACCCGTTTTCATCCATAGCGGTATGAGTATCTTCGTTATTTTTTGGGGAAAATTTAATAAAAGAAGAGAATTAGGAGCGCATTCTCTCGATCATCGATCATAGTGGTATCCTGGTATGGGTATGTAGCAGGTGATCACATGCATTAGGTTGATGAACTCTCTGAACTAAAATAGACTAATGAGTTAAATTGAATAGAACTGAATGCATTGAATTGAACTAAATAAAACTTAATGATAGTAATATGTGAGAACAAAAANAAAAAAAAAAGCTACATAACTAACTAATTAAACAACACCAGTCACCAACCTAAAAGTAAATTAAGAATAACGTAATCAACACGCTTTTTACAATAAATTTTGAAATTTTGGAGGTCCTCACTCCTCAAGGAAGGGTGTACACATAGCTTTGGGGGATAGTGATAAGGTGGGGGTGTAAGTAGGATTACAAAACTGAAATTGACAAACGGGTCGGTTAGATTAGGTTTGGGGTCGGTTAACCTCAATTTGTCGATTTTAAAGTATTTTTCTGCAGTAACTTTTTATATATATTCAAGATATCAAGTTAGTTTTTATCGGAGGGGGGTTGGGTTTTCGAGTTAGATCCATTTGGTGCCTACTTTTAACAGGTTGAGTCAGGTTCGGATCACGTTGATCTCAATTTGCCGCTTTCAAGTGTATTTCAATGGAAATTTATTGCGTGCTTTCTAGATTTCAAGTTAGTTTTTGTCGCTTCTTTATCGGGTGATTTGGGTCGTATTTTCGAATCAATTCAGATTTTGCCATGTCTAAATACTACCCATAGCATTGGAGGCGAGTGAGAAGGTGGGATTCCTTTAAGAAATTAATGGGGTTTGTTTTGGGGGATAGTTTTTAGGTACTGTTTGGTAGTAAAAGGGGGTTTGAGTGTGAAGAAGGTTATAATAATTGGAAAGAAAGCGTGAGCGCGGCGGGGACGACACGGGTGCTGTGCTCTTTGGAGGTGGGCGTTCAATTTTCTTGTTTTAATGTTGACGTCCCAAACCCAAGCCCATGGATTTTTCCTTTTGGTAGGGACTGACACTCCCACACCCACGTAGGGCTATAATTTACAATTAATTACACCTATTATATCGGGCGGATAGTACTGATAACGTATAAAATGATAGTTGTGATCCAAAAATTGGTATTGATGATTCAAAAATTAGTATCACTTTATTCTCACTTAGTATTATTTCAATACTAATTTTGCTTACACAGTAACATTTTGTTTGCCCAATACTCGATTAATACATCAGGCGGCCTGATAAGAGACATATTGTTGTAATTATCCCGAAAAAGAAATTCTTTAGGACTTTAGTTAGAATTTGGATTTAGGATACGATGTTTTCATATTGTTTTAGTTGATTTTTGCTCAATAATAGGGGTTATCTGCTCAATTTATATGAGCAATTTTCAGTTCAGTTATTCTTGTATGAGTTACCTTGAAAAGAAAAAGTGGTACCACCACTTTTCATGTACCACTTTTTTCTTCTTCAAGGTATCAGGTCTCGTGTATCAGGCCGCCTCATACAAGTTTAGGTTAATGATTGTCTCCCTTATTTTTTTTTAGTTCAGTTCAGAGAGTGAAATTCAATCCAATTTAAAACTATTTAGTTTAATTCATGTGAAAACTAATAGCAATAATAATTTCTTTGCTCAAATATAAATTCACGAGGATACATGTGTCGTTGGAAAGATTGCAAAGAGTACCTTTAAAATTTAAATGAGCCCAATATTTAACATGTTTTGACGAGTTTATAAAAGAGTAAAGATCAAGCAGCAAAAACCAATTCTATTAAGTGCAGGTTAAACCAATAAAGTTCAATTTTGTTTAGCTTGAATCAGTTCATTTTCATCTAGATGAAGAGAATAAGTCATTAATTTATCTCTCACATTATAGAGTATCATTTATTCAGTTCAGTTACAAGAAACAGAGCCGAAATTAACATTATGCACCCTATTTTAAATTTTCAAATAGAGTGTAATGGAAAGAGATGAAAACAATACTAGCTTGGCCTTACTTCGTTAATTTTTCTAGAATACCGCAATTTTTACACAATTTTTGTAATATATGAGTCGATGATAAGCTGTATTTGTAATATCTGGTTGTATATTGTCAATAATAGGTAGTATTTAGGCGAAAAAAAGTATGATTTACACATGTATAGATTATATGTTGTATTCAGGGCGAAACTACTTAGTATAGATGATATGTTGTGTAAATCATACCTTTCTTTTTGTCAAATACTACCAATAATCGACAAAATACAACCACATATCATAACAAATACAACTCATTATCGTATCAAATATTACAAAAATTGGGCAAAGAACGCTGTCTTGCGGTATTTTAGCAGGACTCTCACTTCATCAATTCAGCGAGTGGAGAGTGTATTCCAATCTCAATCTCAATTTCTCAAGTGTGAACGACGAAAAGGCCAGACGAAACAAGTGGGGCCATCCTGTGCAAGAAAAGAAAACCCAAGAATAGATCGTCCGGTCATTAGATTTGAAAAAGAAAGGACATGACATGAGTCCAAGGGCAGAGCAGGCCAGGGATCCTCTTTAGGTTCAAGAGAGAGAATATTTTGGGATCCTACTTAATTCATAAGTACCCCTAACCTTAACAATGCTTAAGCTTGGGTTGGGACCCTAATTAATCATTTTACCCACTAATCCCTCCCTCACCATATACTCACTCTATTAGTAGTTTTAATTTACACCAAGTTGACTATGGAATAATTATGAACTTGCATAACTTTGCATTCATCAAAGGGGACAACCAAGAAACATTCAATGGTAAACTTTGCAGAGCATAGGTTAGAAGATTTGAACTAAGATTTCCATGCTCTTATTAATGTTTTTGAAAATTAGTAGAGTATTTAATACTCCAAAGTAGTAACATACTAAACAAGTAGGGGCTTAATGAAACGAAGATAAAATGAGTTATGGCCGAAACAAATTCATAATGGATTATGAATGCTCATCCTTGATTTTTTATATGCGTCACCTGTTCACTGGAACGTGAATGTGGTATATAAAATGAGACAGAAGATCTTTATTGAATAAAGCAAAGGTATTAGAAAAAAAAAAAAAAAATGGGTGGTGGTGGCCTTAGACTCTATCCATTTTAATTGGATATAATTGAACTAAAAGGAATTGAATAATGAATAATAATATGTGAGAAAAATTAGGTTATAAAATAGACTTGGTCTAAACTGAAGTAAATTTAAATGGTAATGACAAAATAATCGAGACTAACCCTCAATCTTAATATATTTCTTTTTTTAATTTTATATATTTTTTCAATATATATATCAGAAAACTATGTTTATATACACGTAGTATGGTTATAAGTACTTAAGTAGATCATTATCTATAACTAACTATTTTCTATTTGTAAATTATAATAATACACCATGTGTTTCTAGGGTCATCTTTTGTCAATAGGCGCGTAAAACTTGCATTTGCCCAAGAGTTGTTTGGTCTAATGATAAACAAGCTTTACCTTATACACTAGGTTAAGGGTTCAAAACTCCTATGAAGCACGTCCACGAGTTAATTCTTGGAATATGCGAGGTCATATGTTAAGAGCTTCCCTCTAGCCATGTGCAAGGAGGAAGTTCCTCCTTAGTCCTTACCTTGCCAACACCAAAAAGGAAAAAATAAAATAAATTTACATCTAAAAAGAAGTTATGAAATTTGGGTCTCTTTTTTTCATTTCACTTTTACATAAATTGAATAAAAAGTTTTCAAATGCAAAAAGACCCAACTCAACAAAGGGATCAATTTTATGAGTATAGTAGTAGTACTAGTAGTAAAAGATAAAGCCTCTCTCAACATAGGAGTATGAGTGAGTATATAGTACTTCCTCTGCTTCACTTAAATCTTTATGTTTGGATTTTGCACAGTATTCGCGATGATATTTTAACTATAAATAATTGTATTTATATAAACTTGAAAAATTATAAAAATTGATATTTTAAAAATATTGTTTAAGATGAATCCAAAAATATTATTTTTACTTTATAAATTATTATACGTTTTAACAAATTAATGATCAAAGTTTGAAAATTTTGTAAAGATTTAAATGGAACGGTAACAATTAACGAGGACAATTGGGGCAAAGTAAGGTGATCAGATTGGTTTTAAAGAGACTAATAGGATGACTTGGAAATCGGTGAAAAGTTACAGAGATTATTTAAACAAATTGTAAAAACTTCATCAAAGTAATTACCCTTCTTTTTCTACTTTCTTCAGCTTTAAAGCTTTGGCTTTTTGACTAATTAACAAATACTACAACCATTATGATCCTATTTTTATCTTTATCCTGCCCGATATCATTACCCTTAACAAAAATCCAATTTTATGCCTTTCTTTGCTAAAAGTTGGAAAACAACCCAATAGCTAGCGTGAAGATTTTAAAAACTAGGCTGAGTGGTTATAACTTAAACAACTTATGGTGTGTTTAATTCGTTTAAAAGTATTTGAACTGAACGACCTGAACTCAATTGAATGAATAGTAATTTGTAAGAGAAAAAAATATATGGCCTGAACTAAATGATTTAAACTGAACTGCACGATCTGAATAGAATTTGGTAAAGTGAAATGAATACAACCTTAAATTGAATCGAATTAAATTGAATTAAACTGATGGACGTCGAATTAATAGTACTCTATCTTAGAGAAAAAATACGTTATAGAAATAAATTGAACTGAACTTATTTAAATTTAACTAAACTAACTTGAATGGAACAGAATACAGTTTGGATAAGTTGAAATCTACAAATCCTAAGTGGCTTATTTTTTATTTTTGTCTCTCTCTCCTCCTTTTTTACCAAGGGAACAAGAGATTACAGCTCATGTGGGATCAGAAAATGTAGCAAAAAATATGAAGACAAGAAAAACAGAACAAGAAAGAGGAGAGAGAAAATAGCCGTAGATTCCAATACAAGTGAGAAAGATGAAGAATAGGGTTATCAATCATCATTGCAAGAGCAATTTTGCATTTGGCGGTTTATGCAAATGTGAAGTGGAAAAAGATCGTTGGGTTCTTTTTTGGGATTACAATTAACAAGCCTACCATCTCATGCGTATATGATCAATTTCATGTGCTTTTTTGCTGTTGCATATCCTAGTATATCTACCATGGTCCTAAATAATGATACCAATTTGTTGATCAACCAAATGCTCATAGCTTCTTTAGTTTATGGCATGTTTGGATTGGTAGCTAGTTGTTAGTTTTTGTTTTTAAAATCTTTTTAACTTTTTATAAAAGCTTATTTTAGGCAATGTTCTCTTCATGTTATATTTTTATTGATATTTATTGTTGATTTTTGTTTTTTGTTGAATTTTGTTGGTTTTTTTTGTTGATTTTACTGATTTTTGTTGATTCATTAGAATTGGTAGAGAGCAACTTTGCTGATTTTGTTTATTTTTACTATACCTGGCAAACGGGTCGGTCAGGTCAGGTTTGGGTCGGGTAACTTCGAGTACGGCTCATTAGCAGGTCGGATCATTAGCGGGTTGGGTCAAAAGCGGGTCTGTCACTTTCGGGGCGGGTTCGGTTACGGGTTGAGGGTGTCTTTTTGTCACCCTTTTAAAGTGAATTTACTACCCGTGTATACCCAAAAAAATAAGAAAAAATAAAAATTGTAATCGACCTTAGTTTTAGATTGGCTTTATACTAAGCAAAGATAATGCAAAAAACATAAAAATAAATTATACTATCTCGACTTGAGCCGATAAAGGAAGGCTCGGCCCATGAGGCACATTCGTTCGACCCGCAAAATGGACGAACATGGACAAGACATTTTCGTGAATTTATATAGGCTCGCTTCACGGCCTTTAGTCAATGGGCGGGCCAAAAAAATCATGCCAAGCTCAGCTTGTTTCATGCCCATGCCCGCTTTTGATCAGCTCTAATCTCGATTAAACGATTCAAAGCTTGTAGCACAGATAATACCAACCCTATCATGAACATAATTGTTCACAAATAACGTAAATAGTAGATAACCAATTAGTTAATCAAATATCAAACTACAAAGGTTCAAAAGTGATTTTATATACATGACATGAAAGTTTGGAGTTTCAAATATATAAAGATAAAAGTACATTTTTTATATTACAAAACATAATTTTTTTTTAAAAATACAACAAAGGCTTGACTCAACGGGTAGATCGGGTCGGGTCGGATTCGGTTGGGTATTGACCCAGAAATACTCGGGTTATTCGAGGTCGGTCATTATCGGATTTCGGGTCGTAATGTTGTGTTCATGACCCATTTTTTTTCGGGTTGGGTTCGGGTCGGGTCAAATTCTGTCAGGTCTAATTTTTATTGATTTTTGTTGATTTTATTGATTTTTGTTGATTTTTTTTTTAAATTAACAAAAATAAATTGAAGAGAACAAAGTTTAAAGTGAAAACTGTTTGTTTATAGTTGTTGCTTAAATTTTAAAGCTGAAAGTCAGAAAATTGATTTTTAGTTAAAACAAAGTTGATATATTTTTTGTACTTTATTTAGAAATTTCTTGAAATGATACTTTGAGAGTGTGGATGTTTCAATACATAATTGAGGTTTCTAACTAAGGATGAATTGAGTTAATTATTTAAGAGAAATGAATTTGAGGGCTACCTTATTAGTGTTTGAAACTTTGAATAATTATTGGCTTTAGGATACATGTGATATACTAGTAGAAGCTTTCATAGAGCAAATAATATTCTTATATACTCTCATATGATGGCATCTAACGGTTTTTGAGTTGGTCTTGCGCACATCCGACGTATAAGTATATGCTAAGATGATATTTCTTCAAAATAGGGGCGATTTTTTTGAAGGAATAGCGAATTTCTTGAGTGAAATAATAATTTCTTTTAGAAAACGTAGGTGGTTTTTCTTGGTGTATACTATACACCAATTCATGCAATTTTTTACCTTGTCTTTTTGTATCATTTTGGCAAACACAATGAACCACCATCTTTTCTACAATCTAACTTGGTGATATTAGGTTATTCCAACCCATTATCGTGATCCGCATAACACAAAACCAATATACAGAAATAATAATTCCTCATTGCTTGTACACTAGGTTATACGAAACTTTACCTGGCAACCGTATTCCGTGTTTGATACATATATGATGTTGATAGGGTAATAAATAAAAGAGTTAAACAAGCTCAACCTACTATGGCCTTGTTTGGTAAACATCGAATTGAAGAGCGGATAGAGGATTGGTATCATCTTATAGGTTTGACCACCACAATCCTCTAATATTAGTGTTTGATAAACAACGGATTGGATTAAAGGATCATCCTAATCCGCTAATAGACAAAAGGCTAATGGGCTAGCTTTTTTAGTTAGAGTCTATTCTTTTCGTCTTGTTTTGTTGGAACCCAACATTCTCTAGCAAACCCCAACAGTTTCCATCAAATTCCAGCAATAAGTAAAAAGTTCCATCAACCTCCAGCAACTCTCAGCAAACTCCAGTAAATAATAAAAAATTCCCAACATTTTTTAGTTACAAAAATCAACAATCCCATCAAACTACATCATTCTCCAACAAACTCCAGCAATCGGAAAAAAAAATACCAGGATTCTCCAGCAGTCCCCAACATCTCTAACTCCAACACTCCAAAAACCAGATGTAAAGAACAGATCCTTAGCATATTGTAATTTAATACTAAAACTAGTTCTTACCCCCGTGCGATGCACGGATAACGATTCTAGTGGTTGTTAAGTAATATTGTGTATGTTCTCATTAATTTTCAGAAGGCTTGTAGCAACAAATTTTTGTACACTCATAGATTACCAAAAATTGGTATAATTATTTGGCAGATCCCTTTAATTAAAATAACCAAAGTTAATGATATTGTTCGTAACGGTTGATATTGAATTCATTAGATGAGAGTGATAATTAGCAAAGTGGGTATTTATTTGTAATGAATTATAATCCAAGATCATAATATTTTTAGCTTGTAATGGTTATTATTAATTTTCATTGAGTATAGGTTGAGAATTAGGTAAGGAGTTACAATCCTTCAAATCGTGCCATGTAGGAATGGAAGATTAGGTTTGGAGTTTGAGTTTTAATATATTTATATAGATACACAATAAACTAATTTTACCAAACACCTTTATACAAATCAGCTAATACAATTCTCTAGTCAAATCGGCTAATAATAATCCGCTAGTCAAATGGACTTTTATAATCTGGTATTCGTTAATTGCCAAACAAGGCCTATACCTTATCTTTTAATACTTGTGTACGGAGGTGTATGTGTGATTTTTTGAGGGAGCTTAGCTAGTTAGAATTTGGAAACATGAATTTAATTTTCATTCAAGATGTATGTGTTGCTAGGTTGAGTCATTTATGTTATGCTGATAATTTTCTGATTTTCTATAAGGGAGATATATCTTCTGCCAAATGTGTGACATACTATCTCAAAAAGTTTTGTTGTTTCATTGTTTCATGCGAGCCCAACTAGCACTTGTAGCACTACTTTGGAGGGGTGGCACAACTTGATAAATCGATGATCCGTGCATAACCCTAGGCCCAAGTCCATGAAGAGCTTGGACTTGAATCCAATTGCAATTAGAACCTGAGCCCATATCCAAACCCAAACCCAACCTAAATCCGAAATTGAGAGATGGGCTTGAGGTTAGGGATAGTCATGAGACATGCTGGGCCGGCCTATGTGCCGTGCCGGCGTGCCTAGAGTTAGGGGTAGCTATGGGCCGTACTGGGCGGCCCACCTGTCATGATGATATGCCTGAAGTTTCGAAAGGCTTGGCTCGGCCACAGCCCATCCAGTGCGTGTCATGTTGTGTTGCCTCTTTTCCAGGGCAACCTAGACACGTTCCACGATCCATTGTACCGTATCTCGTACTAACATGCCGTGTCTATAGAAATTTATAAATTACACATTTTTTTTTCGTGCCACGTGGTGGGCCCGGCCGTGCTCGTACTGAATTCGTGTCGGGCCGTGCCACCGACGGGCCAGCTCTATTTGAGATAGCACGTGGTACGGATTAAATTGACTTTTGCCGGCTCCACCAAACCGATTGATGGGATTGTGATTTGTTTGTTGATTGGGGTTCTCAGATTTGGCCATTTGGGAGGGAAGTCTCAACTCTCAACTCTATCAAAAACATCATAACTAAAGCAAGACAAGAGACAACAGAAACAATTGATCGAAGCTTGTGGGATATCATATTCATATTCATATGGCTATGAATATGATGTATGAAGGTGAAGTAGTAATGGTGGAAGAATGGACAGGAAGTACTTCATCAAAGCTCTCTCTCACTGCCACTCTTTCCTCTTCTCCCCAACTCTCTCACCAAAGGTCAAAGCTCCCTTATTTTTCTTCTTCTTCTCCATTTTTCTCTTTCTCTCTTTCTTTGTTGCTGATTTCTCTTTCAATTTCCAGGTTTGATACACGTTTCAAGTCAGTTCGCAGGCAAATTCTCAGCGCCTTTGTTCCTGAGGTTACACTCTTTCTCTCTCTGGCTCACTCTTTTTGTGGGTGTTTTTTTTTTTTTTTTTTTTTTGGGTTTTGTTCTGGAAACAATTTTTTGAAGGTGGGTTGTGTTTGTTTGCTATTAATTTGCAGGGGTTTCCTTCTAGTGTCACTCCTGATTATCTCCCCTTCCAAGTTTGGGATACCCTTCAGGTATTTTTTTTTTTTTTTTTAAACTCGAGTCATGCTTGATGGAGTAGCAATTAGAACTGAAATTACACACAAGAATTAGAAAAAAGTGTACTTTTGATGGTGACACTGATAGTAGTGTGAGTACATTGTAATTAAAACCCAGTTTGAGTTTAGTTGTTGTTATGGAGAATTTATCATTCTCTGTTGTGCAATGCCATTGCCTGGAAAGTTTTGTGCTGATAAGGGTTTAATTATGTCACAATTATTCATTGCAAGCAAAGTCCTCAATCTTTGAAACGAGTTCCATATTTTGATGGTTTGGTTTTTTTCTTGTATAGGGTCTATCGACTTATATTCGTACAATGCTTTCAACTCAAGTAAGGATTACAACTTTATCTTTACTTTAGGAATCACCTTGATGGATTGGGGTTTGATTGTTCGAGCATGTTGCTAGGCTCTTTTGAGTGCTATTGGAGTAGGCGAAACATCAGCTACTGTTATTGGGGCTACATTTCTGGTTTGTTTAGTTCTATTGAATATATCTTTGGTTCTTATTCATATTTTAAAGTGAGATTAGTATCTTGATTTTCTTTTAGTATATTAACTGTTTGTAGTGGTTCTTGAGGGATTTGACAGGAATGCTTGGAGGCATCTTATTCACATTTTATCAGGTATTTGCTATCTAGTTTTGTTATTCAAACCAGATCATTGTTTAGGCCTTTAGGGTTAGAATATATGAAGGATTGTAGCCTGCCATCACATATGCATGTACTGAACTTTTGTTTACGAAAACTGTAATTTGTAATTTCTTTTGTATGTAATGCATTTCCATTAGAATAATAACAAACTATGTCCTGAAATATGAGCTTCCCCCTCCCACCTTCCCATTGGTTATACTGTGGATGATAGACTACTTACAAAAGTAAGAGAGAATCAAACTCAAGGAAACCTTGTAGAAATGGAGAAAATATTTTGCTAGACTTAAGAGATACATGGAGAATTGAGAGAAAGCAAGAATTAATCATTTGTTGCCTCCCCCTGCCCTTTTCCTGGTGAACATATTGCATTGATGGGAGAAAAATTCACTTCAAAACTTCTTTTCCAGCTTGAGTTGACAATACTATAGAATATTTTCTCATCTAGGAGCCAACTCCATAGGTACATGGAAATCATTTTATATAGTCAAGCATTGAAGAATACAGCATGATGAGAAGCACTTGTACGTTCTTAATAATTTGATGATAGCATGTCACTTGTCTCTCTTTAGGGTTCAAATTTGGATAGCAATGCAAAATCGTGGCGTTTGGTTGCAGATTTGATGAATGATCTTGGTATTTTTCTCATCCCTTTTTGTTTATGACTTTCTTTGGCATCCTATCTTGTATAAATCAGTACATGAATGTACGTATAATCATCTAACCTTCGTTAACTCGGGTATGCTTCTATCCATTGTATGACTTATTCCTCTTAGTGCTATACTCTCTAATCCTTTTTGTTGGGCCCATAGTGTTTTCCTTACTTTCACATGGTATTTTTACCTTGATCTCCTTATAAACTTAATATTTTGTGCATCCTCTTTCCACTTATGCAGTGATCATAACCAACTTTTGTTGGACTTTCAATTGTAGCTCCCTGTCTCTTTGCTCAGACTTGTCCTTATCTCTTTCTTGGAAACGACATGGAAAAACCCATATAAGAATGGACTCATGAAATTCTGATAGCTATGAATTCACAATCATATTGACAATTTGGTGACGAAATCAAAATTTGTATTTAAGTTCAATTCATATCATAGTGATTCTGCCGCATGTTATTTCTAGATACTTGTCTATCAGACTTATCATCCATTGCCTACTTCTGCTCTAATTTTCAAGGAACAGTGACAATAGATGTTTGACAAGTTCATGTCTCGAAAGTGATATTGCTGCTTTAGTGACTCATGTGCTTTTTCATATGACTTCTGCTTTTTTTTTTTNAGGTTGCCGTTCAACAGGCAACATTATTCATCAGTAATAGTGTATTGTGTGTTGTGTGGCTATATAAGTTGCTTCCATAAGAAAGTAACGATTTTAATTATCCCTAGATTTAATTGCTCTCTAATTGGAGTGTGAAATCTCAACATCAAACTAGCTTGTACAGTTGTGGTTGTGTTAGAGTGTCTAAGGCAAAGACAACCTTCCTTTGCAGTGTCTCGACGTTCAGTATGCTACATTTTTCTCATTGTTGGAGTCTGAAATCTCAACGTCAAACTAACTTGTACAGTTGTGGTTGTCTGAGAATGCCTAAGACAAAGACAACTTTCTGTTGCAGTGTCTCACCATTTATTATGCTACATTTTTTTCATTGTTACCATGATGGAGTAGAGAATGGAAAGTTAAACATCTGGGGATTTAGTTTTGAGATCTCTGTTATGGTGCTCATAACTTCTCCAGTTTTACGTGATTGTTCCCCGTTTGTTACATCTTTAATTTACTTGGTTGTTGCAGGAATGTTGATGGACCTTATTTCTCCCTTATTTCCCTCAGCATTTGTGTTTATAGTTTGCTTGGGAAGTATATCAAGATCATTTAGTAAGTTTACTTTACCTCTTTTGTCCCATAAAACTTCTAGCATATTCCTGTCATAATATTCCAAAAACATTGTCAAGCTTTCTTGCTATAGCAAATAATCTACACCAAAGTATTGAAGGAGACATCGCACTAAAGTGGTGTTTATTTTGGTGTAATGATGATTACAGTACAATGGGCATTATATGGTTATACACTTACTTATGGACTATGGTTGCTCATAGGACTTGTAGTTAGTGTGATTGTAAACATCAATACCTCTAGTCATGTAATGTTGAATACATTGGTTGAATTTGAGCTAATGTAATAGATTACATTTTTCTCATATCCCTCACCTCCCTCGTTTCTTTTCCATCTCTACCTACAATTTAAAAAAGTATTGCATTACATAGCTATCACATTCACTTCATTTTCCAATTTACTTTCTAACTTAATAGTGATGTGTTGTATGCCTGTGTCCATGCGTATATTCAAAGACATTCATGCTTGCACACCTTTTTTAAAGGGTTTGTAGAAATTTATTATTCAGCATATGTCTAACCATCTTACATGATGACTAAAATTCTGCTTCTATTTTGGTTGACATAACTTTCTTATTTTTCAACCTTTCAAGCTGGCGTGGCAAGCGGAGCTACTAGAGCAGCTTTGACTCAACATTTTGCACTCCAAAACAATGCAGCGGATATATCTGCTAAGGTACAGGCATATCATTGCTAGAATGTAATAACCTTTGTTTGTGTCATAGTTGTCAACCAAGAACCTTGTGTATACTAGGAAGGAAGTCAAGAAACTGTAGCAACAATGGCTGGAATGGCAATAGGAATGTTTCTTGCCCGATTTATTATGGGACATTCTCTGGCAATATGGTTCTCCTTCTTGTCTCTGACTATGTTTCACATGTATGGTGAGTTCCAACTCTTGAGTACATAATGCCTGTATGTGAATCCTATTTGACTTGAATTTTCCGTTATATTTGCACTTTGTGCTGTGAGTTAATCATTAGTCAGTTAAGCCAAACTGGGTTTGAACACAGTAATGTAGAATCTTAGCACCAACACAATTTTTCTGATCTTTAACTTGGCTGAAACTAATGTTTTATTGTCCCTATAAGTTACATGGAATCCCTTAAGCTTTTGTCTCCATCTGATGTTTTCTTATTGTGTTTCCAGTTTTTTCCCCCGCTTTTTGAAAGGCTCTTAATCTGCTTTCCTGTGCAGTAAAGATTTGAATACTTGACTTGATCTTTTCTAATTCATGACAATGCTGTCTTGAGTACTTTTTTCTTTTTCATGCAGCAAATTACAGGGCTGTTCGCTGTCTTTCATTGAACACATTAAATGGTGAAAGGAGCTCTCTTCTCCTACAGCATTTTATGAAGACTGGTCAAGGTAAATGAGAGTGCTTAATCCGTCCTGTGCTGCACACACCCAGTGCGAGTGAAAAATCCTAATGCCTGTCGCCTCATTAGTGATCAATATTTTATTGAATTACAGTCTAGAGCTAAGCTTGACGACGGTGGCTGAAGCTACTATACACAAAACATCTTTAGCTTATGTCTCTTCACTGAAGCTGAGTTTATATTATGCTGTTTTCAAACATTTGGATAATAACGTAGGTGATATATGATGAAGTTCCTAAAGATTGGATTGTGCCCATTACAGACAGTATAAATTATCCTGTGTTTATGTTGTAGCCATTTCTGCTGCAGAACCTTGGCTGCCTTGAATGAGTCATCATATATTGTCGTAAAGTATCAAATATACTTACATTTTGCTAGACAATATCTAAGACTCTGGAAAATCAACAGAATGACATCATTCTCTTGATAGGCATTTATTCTCTCATCATATTCTCTGCTCATTGGGGAAGCTTGGTGGGCATTGAGTGATTTTTAGATGGTTGGTAGCTGTAATCTGTCTCAGAGATAGTTGCCTCATTTGTGTGTCTACAATATTGTGATTGGAATTCCATTCATAAGAACATTGAAATCAAAATTTTGCATTCATTTTGGAAAATCTTTGTTAAAAAAAGAAAAACGAAAAAAAGAAGAATCAACTGCACTAAGTCCTATTCTGACCTTATATGTTGGAGTAGTGTTTGTCCTTAACAGTCCAGGCTCTTTTCTGTTTTTATTAACTGAAATACATGTGTGTTTTCCTCCAGTGCTTTCACCTGAAAAGGTCTCTTCAGAAGAGCATGTTTTACCTTTGTGGCTGAACCCATGGAGTTCAAAAAATTTAAGGCACTTGCATACAAAGATACGCTTGGGCATGAAGGTCACTTCACTCAATCAAAAGGATATGTAAGCATTTTTTTTTTTTTTTTTTTAGTTTCAATTTGTTAAGAGTTTTGAACTAGGTATGCCTGAAACTCTAACTATTAACTTCTGTTAAATATCGTGATTTTGTTATTTACTCCATTTGTCCAGATAAAGTGTCACTGTTTCTTTTTTACGCAATCTAAAAAAGCATCCTACCTGAAATAGTAGGTGTAATAATATTTTGGCTACCAAGTCTCACAATCAGACCATTTATTTTCTTGTTGTGACAAAAGTATATTGTTATACTATGCCTAACAGTTTCCTGACTTAACCAATTGGCTTCTATTCCACTTATCCTTAAATTAAGGATATTTTAGTCTATTTAAAGTCCTCGCTAAGTCCTGAGGCGGTATACTTGGACAGAGTGTGTCATTTGGGTCACTTTGGTGTCTGTTTTGTGGCGCATTGTAAGTGGCTTCATCATCAATGAATACCTCAACCTTGTGGCGCCTCTTTCCGCAAAAGAAAACTTGTTTGATTCTCATCTTTTGTGTAGAATATGATGTTCTAGTCACAAATTGCCTTAATGGGGCTTCCAAATGTTTGACTCTCTAGCAATAGGCCTTGTGGATTTTGTGAATACAACATTCATTGTCGTAATAGTGATCCTCTTTGATTTTGATTCACTGGAACTTCAAGGCAGTTCTTCATTGGATTGTGATTTTCATGTCTTTGACCAACAGGATGGACCTTTTCCACTGCGCAGGATCTTACTACAAGAAAGGTTGGCATTTCTATAGCAAAGTATTTGTTCCCGATGCCAGTGATCAGATAATTTTCCTCATTTTTTATTTAAAATTTTCCTGTTCCTAGCAAGGTATTTGCTGCTGGAGAAAAATGGAATGATAAGTGTTGTTATCCATAAGGACTCGACATCAGCAGATATCTTACAGTCCTACATGCATGCACTTGTAATGGCAAATCTCCAGGGTGAAAGCACATCTATTCATGTTGAAAGCTGGTCATGGATGGACAAACATTTTGAGGATTTCACAAAAAAGGTATTCTTCTGTCTAGGCCCAAAAGAATTCCATATTTCTGGATATCAACTTTTGGCTTCTTTTTTGTTTTGTTTTGTTTTGGTTGACGAGAACTTTGTACGCTTTTAAGTTCCACGAGGTGCTTGGTTTTCAACTATTTTTCGTAAAAATGTTGTTATCTTGAAGGGTGACAATTATTAATATAGAGGAAATACAATTCGTGACAGTTTTCTTTGTAGTTTTCTGCATTTTTTATGTGCCAGTGACTAATGTAGCAGATAATGATGATCTTGCAGCTTCAGTCATCAGGTTGGAAGACGGAAAGATTGCTATCACATTCTGTTGTTTGGAGGGCAAACTGGTTAACTGGGTCTTCAGATGAAAAGATCAACTAGGGATCAATCTGCAAGCTCTAGATAATATTTACATCGAGATGGCGAGAACTAGCATATGTTCTTCTCTTAACAGGTCTTTCGAGTTCTCTAAATTTTTTGCTGTTTTGGCAGAAGAACCATGTGTTTTTGCCCATTTTTTCTTCTCATCTCATTTGAAGTATAGAAAAGATTTTGTGGGCTTATTTGGGCACACTCATACAGTGCCTAGCAGAACTGCAATTTGCTCAAAGTTCTACTGTGGCTGACATTGAAAATGTCAATGTACTTTACCATATCCAACAATTGTTGCTCAATCTCTATCCTCTTGATATGGGATAAAAGTTCCAATGCATACTCCTTGTCCCAAACCTCCCCAAAATGTTAAGCTAGGAATCTCCATAACAGGATAAAATATCCTTCCTAATAAAGCCATCAAATGTTTGCTTATTAAGGTCAGTGAAACTGCAAACAAACCACTCTCAAGACCAGTGCTTTGCTTAGCATGAAATTCACCACATTTACCACATCCTTATGTCTTTTGAGGTGTTGTACCTATTGTATCCAATTGATATGAGTTAGTAGACATGAAGTTGCAGGATCAAGGAATACTGAAGTCTTCTTCGCTCCCAATACCATAGAAGATCTAACTTAAGACTTAAAACCTCCAAAATCAAACAGACTTCGAGCTGGCCTAGCAGTAGCAGGTCATTACATATTCACAGTCGTAGTAAACTGTAAGAAAAATTGAAGTCAGGTCACATTGGGGTACATTGTTAGAGGGCACTTAGTATTAGTTCCGCACAACACACTCGAAGCTCGAAGAGGCACAAAGAAGCTCTGTCGTATTGCAATCAAAAAAGTGGTACATAGATATATGAATCTCTTGGTAGCCAGGTTTCCAATCAAACACAAAGTCTAGTATAATAGTGTATAACAGAACAGTCATAGAAAGCAGGAGCTTTTTCCACCAAAGATCTGTAAAGAAAGGCTTCCTGCATGATCATCATTTATAAACAACTATTCTTAACATTATAACATGCATTCAATTGAAAGTAGAACTAATAGAAATAATACGGAAGGAATTGGAAAAGAGCTATTTCATAGTTGATTAGTTGAGTACCTATTCGACCCCATATAAACCAAATTATCTAGCAGGAAAATCAGTATATTACGAAATAGAATTCCTCGTATATAGTCTATAAAAATTGCAACATGACATTGTGTATAAGTGACGGTTTAAATGGATATGAATAGAAATTATATAGACTCCCTACTATCTGTTCGATCATTAGCTATAGGATCCTTGGTCACTTAAGGGGAGAGAATGCGACCATTGTGTCCCTTAACTTCCTCGTTGTCACCTAATATTTTGAGATGGATCCCAAAATATTCAATTTGGCAGCGTAAGAAACTCCTTGGGTACCTATATAGATCCTTGCAGAACAGCAGTTCCTCGCGCTATTCCACTTCTTTGTACGTAGATGTAAAATTAAGCCTTTCACATTAAGGATGAGCTGGTTCAAAATCGGGGCAACATTTAGCACGTATTTTACCAAATCATTCAACCAGATATTCTTAAGCTTAAGCTTCCATACCCATATCGTTATATATCTCTATCCTGTTGACATGGGTTAACATACATGCAGGTGCAGAAAGAGGAGGGACCAAAGTACAACTCGTTTCTTAGACCAACATTTCAAGATAAGAATCTCTAGAACGTGACAACGTTCGAGTAAGGCCCTCTTATCTTTGCACTCGGTGTACAACCTTATCGTGAATAAAAGATGGATCAGATTAGGGAATAATGTAAAAGGACTAGCTCCAGGGTGAAGGATAAGGGACCCGATATGAAAAATCCCTCTAAGGCTCTAAAAATCCCCTTCATTGGTCTTCTTATATCAGATGGATGACTTAAAACCCGAATATCTACTTCACAGCTTCAAGCAACCCCATGGGTTTCCCTACAAAGCAAAACCATAAGGGATACACTCTCTTCGTCCCTTGTAAACCTTAAAAAAACCACTTAAATATTTGTCCTTTATAAACCTTAACAAACCAATTTTTACCCTTTAAATTAAGCAATATACCCCTCCACTATCTTTACATTTTAATAAAAATACGATGATGA
>BSSO01001118.1:0-25811 GCA_030267885.1 Mesembryanthemum crystallinum
CACGGCCACCAGTTAGCGGTGGCCGTGGAAGAATTACCCTGCATTACATGTACAGTAATAGATGATACACTAATTTGTTTTGCCATATAGTAGTAGTACTTCATTAATGTTGGCCCAATCTTTTTTTTTTTTTTAAAAAAAAAAAAGACACAATCTGTAAGTATACATTAGGAAAACATTCATATCTTTACATCAGCCTGAATAATCCTACTAGATTCCAGTTACACTTACACAAGGGTCAAATTTATAAATTGGAATTTTTTTAATAAAGATGATGCATATTTCAACCAAAGCTTATACATCCCCTTATCTACATCTACAAAAATGAACTCATACAGTTTTTGGTTGGATTTGCTCAAAGTCAAAGACTTCAAACATCAGACGTCTTACATCTGGCTTGCCATATACAGCATAAGCGAGGCCATGAATGGCTTGATTAACAGATGTGGTAGCAGGATTTCTTAGTCTTCGATTGTGCTCGTAAGCATCCTGCACCTGTTCAGAGTAAATTATAAAGCGGTGAAGAAACTTCTCTCGCAAGTACTTCCCACAGAACTTGTTCATCAGGAGACGACGGTGTTTCTCCTGAATAAACTTTCCAGGAGCATCCAAATGCTTCATCAGTAGCCTTTCAGCCATCACAAGATCCTGCAGAAGAACCAAGAAGATGTTATCTCTCGCCTCCAGTTACACATGTTTGATTCATGACAGGGAAGGAAAGAGCAAGGCAATACACAAAATCTAAGATACTGAATCGGATCTGTTCATTCAACAAAATAGTGTTGAATTGAACTAGGCTGAATGAATAATAATAGAGAAAGGTGAGTTGCAAAACTGAACTGAACTGAACATAATTAAACTGAATGCAGTATGGAAACGATGAAATGAACAGGGCTTAACATCATAAGAAAATTGGACAAGCCACATTTTATTATTTCTTATCTTCGGCTTTCAAATTTCATGAGTTCCTGGCAATTGAATAGCAGAATGCAAAAAGAAGATTTACCTGAATCTTTTGACCAAGATATTCCAACCGCTCAAAACAAAACCTAGGGTGTTCAAACTTGTGTTTTGATGGGTGCATGAAACAGAGCTGCAATAATTAAACAAAGCATCATGCAGGAGGTCAGAGGAGTTTACAAGCCAAGGTCCAAATATAAATTAGAGAAGATACATAATGGAAGTTTGGATCACAATTCCAAATACAACGAGAGGATGATTTTGTATAATAAGAAAAGTATGTCCTAAATTTCTTATGTTCTGCAGCACTTTATACATTTAACACAAACTCAATTCAGACATTAAATGATGCGAAGAGGGAATTAACTTCAGCCTGTTGGCTCAAGAATAAGATAGTAAATGAAGCAACCAGTGATGTTTAATTTTCAGCATACATTTACAAAGGAAATTGATTCTTAAACTCTAATACTAGTTTCCCAAACTCCTTACTGTGATAGCACAGTTATTAAAGCAAAAAACTAATAAGTCACAAGTGCAAGAAGGCCTTGGAGTGTGAATATCATTTCCCTGTAGAAAATGGTTTTCTGTCAGCAGGCTGAAGGTTTCTCCTACAGCAACGAGCTGAATAGCTAAACAAATAACCTCCTCTAGTTTCCTCCCACTATACTATTACGCTTAAAAGCTGGGAAGATAGAGACGTGTGCTGGCAAGTAACAATTATGCATGGCTCGAAGAGAAATGCATGCCAAATGCTTCTTATTGATGTCAAATAAAACACTCAAAGGCACTGAATATTCCACAGTTCCCAAGGCAAAAAAAAATACCTGTAGCCCAAGTCCAAGCTCAATATTTCGAGCTTCAGTGATCTCTGGAATTCTATCAGTCATGGGTAAAGGATAGCCCAATGCTTGCATAACATGCGGTTTGCTATCAAAATCCCATATGTTTCCTCGGAACCTGTGCATACCAGGGGGCACACAAGCTCTAAAAACCCTTGGATGTGCAAAAAGAGCATCTTCAGGAGGCTGCAAGCACAAAATAAGATCAACATTATGATTCAGTAACAAGTATGACAAAGCCAAACATCATAGCTTATAAGTTAAAATTCCAATAAGTGGATATTTTGAGTAAGTGTTATTTGGGGAGGGGGCATTGTAGGATAATAATTATAAGAGTACTTATTTAGGGGTAACTTTTACTGCGATTGTGATTTGTAAATAAAAACCAACCCACTTAAATCCACTCCTTTTCCTACTCTCTCCTCTTCGTCTATTAAATCCTAACCACTACTACCTCCAGTCCTCCACCCACCAACCACCACCTTGCCGCCATTACTCCACTGCCACTCTCTTCCCAATTCCCGTTCTCTCTCTCTCTCTCCCTCCCCATTTATAGCGGGCCTTGCCAACACTGGTAATTGGGGTGGGGGGACTAAGAGAGGACATAGAGAGGGAAAGGGGGAAGATAAAGACACGACAGTGGTAGTATTGAGGTGACAACAGCGAGTGGCAGCGGGGATGGGGTGGAGATGGTGGTTGTAAGGGTTTAACATTTGACGAATGTTAGAAAGGACGAGAGAGAAAGGGAGGGGGGAATTAAACTCTCAAGGAAAGGGAGAGGAGGGAACTGGCAAAACAAATTTCCTTAGTTGATCACCCTAAACAAATTTTACCTACAAACCAAATACAAAAATTAGACTTACTACCCCAGACTGTCACTGATTATTCCCAACTGCCCCCATTTCAACAATACCATAAGAGAAAATTTAGCCCTTAGCCAGTCTAATAACAATCTAAGCACCCAACCCTGATTGCTGAAATCTAAGATAGTCCATACAATTCAGAGTAGTTTTCAATCATCCCATAGCAGGTTTCTACATGGTTGGGGACTTCTTATTGCTGTAATTAAAGGGTACTAGCTGGCTCTTTCTTGCGATTCTAATTGATGCTGACACTTGTAAGCAAAAACTTCTATCTCCACCTGTCCACCCTTAGGTTGGTTTTTCTGGGAGAAATGGTAAATTTAGGTAAGTCTTACAGTATATGATTTCCACTGAAGAAACTCGGCAGAAGACCATCTTGACTACAAGTGAGGCTTTGAGGGCAATTCCCCAGCAATTATTCATCATTTGCTGGTTTTGTTTTAATCTTTAGCACATCAAACTATTTTCATCAATGACAGAGTTCTGACCTACATACATTTTGCCTTAATAAAGCTCACAGTGTATTTTTCATAGCTCACACTAGAGGAGGAAGAGGGGACCAAATACCATGCCCTTAGCTTTACAGAGTTAGCTGTTAGTATCGACGAAATTGAACCTCAACTCCCAATTTAAACTAGATGGACAGACATGGAACTAGGCCAGGTAGTAAATGATTATCACTTTCTCAAAGATATTCAAGGACATGAAACAAAGGCCACTAATGGCTATGACTTACCCTATAGGCGGCCACATCTTGCCAGTTGAGCTTCCTGCCTTCAAATTCCACAGAAACATAATCAACGTCTTCAAGCTGCCTTCTTAACTTTGGCTGACATTCCTCATCCTCTGGGTCCATTCCAAATACTTCAAAAAGCACACGATAAACTTCTGGCATGCCGTAACACAAGTATATGGCTCCAAATAGAGCCCAAAACACAGACCTGCCAGGAAAAATCTAAGTTAATGATCTTCCATTTCTTGTCTCTAAATCCTCTAATCTTTAGTGATGATTAATAACACTATCAAACATAAGTAGCATGGTGTGAAATCTATAGGGAACATAAGTGTACAGCAACAAATCTTTCAACATGAAATCCTGGCCTTCACAAAACTATTGTTCGATAAAAACCACAACACGAAACCCGACTGCCAAAATGTAATAGTCCCACATCTCAAAATCAAACGAATCGTAAAGTCGCCAAGTTCCTCAGCACTCATATAGTGTCTGCCTCCCGCATATGCAAAGTATTCAGGCTGAAACCATCCATTTTCTCCACTGCCCACATCCGTTAGATACACGAATAAGGAATTCCTATTGCTATAGAACACACACTATAGATTACCCCCAATCTGCACCCATCTCCTTACTTCTGTGCCTTCCTTGGAAGTGCATGCTTGGTTGCAATGTCACACCTCATCTAAGAAAGGGCTTACAGGCTTAACAGTAGCAGTAATGATGCACATGAGGTAGAACTAGCCCCACACTTCTATCGTGTTCAGGAAAACATGCCCAAATATGATGTGGTAAAGCATCTTCTTCTTTTTCTTTTCCTTTCATTTGATATTGAAGGTCGAGGGATGCAAGAGGGGAGGGGAGGGGAGGGGATGGGGGATTTCCTTGGTTTGCCAGATGCATACTCAGGACATGAAAAAATTGCCAAAAAAGGCTGTACAAAATAAGATCCGAATAAGATAATGAAGCCAACTCACTTCTCAAATGCATACTCAATCCCAAGATAAACATATCACTTTCCATCTGAAATGGTCCATTTTAATTTTAACCCTCCTCTCAAGTATAGATAATACAACCCTTTACTTGTAGTTCGCATGCCATCATAACCAAACCCAATAATCTTTTCCTTGAAACTCCACTAAGCTTAAATTTCACACGATAAACACAAAAAAATGGGATAGTCTAAAACTACATCAAAAAATCATACCACCATAAAGTGTCTCCGAATAATTGATAACTGAGCTTATTAGTTAGTAGGCTTAAATTCATTCACGACGAGTACCTGAGCATAGCTTAATGCTGCCCAAATAGATACATTCAAAACTATAGGTGACAATCATATGAACCACTTCCCTCTTCCACCTTCAGAGTGAAGATATGGACCCTATAGTAATTCGAGTACATAAACACTTATAAGAGATGCTCAAAAACGACCACAGAATCCGCCAATAATCATAATCATAAGAATGGAAACATTCAAAGTCCACCTGAATAACCCCATTCAAGTCCACACAAACATCAACCAAATCAATCTAATAGCTAAAGATAACTAGATAAGCAAACTATAACTTACTTAGAAGGCGGCTCTCGCTCAGGGCGCCTCAATTTATCAATATCATCAACAGGGAAAACCAAATTATGCAAACTAGCAGCCTTAATATACTTGGGCAAGAACTTCTTCCCAATCAAAGCATACACCCTCTCCCTCATTGGCCCGGGGGATTCCCTCGGATACCGCTGCAAGAAGAACTCGGCCAACGCCAGCTCAAGCACATATTGCCCCAAAAACACCAACCTAGAGTGCCCTGATTTCACATGCCTAGCATTGACCCTCTGGCAAGAAGCATAATAAGGGTGCTGAAACGCCAAGTACAGCAACGTATCGAATTGCTTAGCAGGGTTATCATCGCCATAGTTATCAGAGGGCTCTAAAGGGTATCCTAATGCTTGCTTTGCCTCAAGCAAGTACTCATCAATCCAAGTCTTATCATAATTGTTGAGCTTCGAAGAGGGCAAGCAAGAACTCAATAAAGGGAACGATTTAAGGGACATTTGGGGGCTATTAAGGAACCTTTGAGCCAATTTAGCGTCATCTAATGGGGGTTTGAGGATGAATTTTCTAGGGGGTGCTTTCTTTTTGGGGGAAACTACCTTTTTGCGCTCAGCGAGCTCCTTAAGTAGCCGTTGGGGGCTGGATTTGGGCAATTCTTGAGGGTTAACTGAAGCGACTGCTAGAATTCGGCGATTGCGGGAACTGGGTTGGGTTTTGTTGGGGGTGATTTGGAGAGAGAAAGGTGGGAATGAGGAAGAGAATGAGAGGTCGCATTTTGAGATGGGTTTGAAGGGGGAAGAGAGTTCCATTGAGAGGAGATAGAGAGAGAAAGAGAGAGGGTAGAGAGAGGTGAAAGGATGAGCATCAAGGAGCAGGTATAGTGTGGGTAATTGTATTGTTAATGGAGAAATGGTGCCATTGATGAATGCTTAAGAGGGTTTTTGCAGGGTTTTAGAAGGGAAGGATGTGGTCTGTGGATAAGGTGAAGTGTAAAATTTCTGAAATTTGCGAATGGATTTTGTTGGTTTAGTTTCGATTTTCTCTTTTCTGGGGCGCGAAGAGAAAATGAAAACGATGGGGGGTGATGGGCAGCAAAAATTCACAAGCGTGTCGTGGGCTTTGATTATGAGTAATGGGCCGTCGGGATGAACCCGAAACCTAGATTTTAATCGAAACAAACCATTCTACACTCTCTTATGAGGAAAAAGTTTGGATGACCTTGAGGGTCACCCCCCTCTCTCTATTTTTTTCTAAAATCTCCCCTATTTTTATGGAAAAAAAATATAATGGTGCAGAAAGAGATACGGAGAGAGGGTCGATGACCCTGAGGGTCTCTCTATCATTCTCCCTCTTATGAGTCATATTCCAATTCCAACATCATTGCTCGAGACTGGTAGCTTGACTGGCTTCATCATTATAAGACTAATAACTATCAATTGTCTGTAAATAGCGTAAAATATGCGATAAAGTAAACGGGGTGTCACTAACGCTTTATCCCTCCGATCGGCGGTAAGCACGAAACGTGTTGTAACTATGTGGAAGTACTCCCCTTGCTATCAAAGATTAAACTTGTGTTCTTAATTGATTCATAACACTAAACCCTAAAACTACAAAACTTCGACGAAAAACAACCTCTCACCAGAGTAAAGTTTATTCAAATCTACTGATAATCAAATCACGAAAAAACTAAGAATAATCTTATAACGAATGGGCTAATCACTGGCAAAAAATGCCGGTGGTAGCCCCAAGATGAAAACAAAGGAAGAGAACACTAGGTCTTTTTTTTTTTTTTTTTGTTTGAGAGAAGGGAGAAAGAAAGGCCTCTCTAGATTAGACGGCAAATTAATATCACTCCACATTCTTAAGATGATGTTATTTTATGTTCGGATGGTACTCAAGAAGACAAGGAGAGAGCTGCATAATCTTAATGTTAGCCATGTAACTAAATAAAATAAAATAAAAATACCAAATGCTTGCCAAGCAACATTGTACTAATTTGCAAAAGTAAAGTATTGATTAGCTTTCAAAAGATATACTCCATTTTTAGTTACATTGCTAAAAGAAAATTAACTAACACATAACTAACGGCATGGTCCTATAGGGTTTGGGGAAGAAAGGTGCAATCCAACCACATAAAAGGCCCTAACCTACAGGTAAGAAATTGGTTAGGCTAAGGCTAGCTAAAATCTTGAAAGTTGAAACACCTCTAACCTCCTAGTTGGAACTTTGAAAGGTGGAAAAATAACTGTTAGGACATAACCTCTTTAATTTCATAGCATTGCCAAATGGAACACAAGTAATTAGCTTAATTTTTACTCATCAACTATATCTTCATCATCTTCAACTAATTTGAATATGAGCCCAACCTACTTAAATCTTGGATTTTCTATGTTATAAAGCAAGCATAACTGTTTTGTATCCTACTCTCATGCCTGCTTATAACGTGACTAAAACCTTGGATGCATTAATATCTTTTAAGGGGGGGAAAAAGTGGCAAAGATTTATTTGAAGTGAGTAGTATTATTTTGCCCATAAGAACCACAAAAGCAAGTACTCAAATATGCCCAAGGACGGATTTAACTATTAGGCCAACACCTCAATGGCGGTAAAGTCGGTAACTAAATAACGACTCCTATGAGGGTAAAAGTCGGCAACCTTGGCAAGGAAGCAGAGCTAGTATTATTTTAGTTTGCCGCGTCGCCGTCACCGTTGCCACTGTTGAATTTTGGCGCGGTTTTGCTGGAAATTCAGTCTGGCCACAGGACAATGATGTTTACAGATGCTTCAAAAATTTGCTTTGTCTGACTAACACTCTCCATTCACCGTCACCCCCCGCCTGACCCGCTCCAAAGTCACGATTTGGATTTGGATTAGCCCGATTAGAATTAGACCCATTTGCAGATCCATGTTATTAGCATTTTCCGGAGGAAGTTGACTCTTCAAAATCTCCTAGGTTGGATGACATCTGGTATTAGAGGTATGATATGGCTTCTGTTCTGTCTTTGATATAATGTTATGATCAAAATTTATGGGCATGTAAGATTATTGAGGTTTCGATAATTTTTCAGGTTATGTAGGCCCTTTTTGCGGTCAATATTAACCTAAATTATGTCTGGGATTAGCCCTCTTGACTTAATTATGCATGTAAGCTCATTTCTATCAACAAGATCTTAGATAAGGGCGCGCGCGTATGTGTATCATTTAAAGAAAAAGTAGGTGAAAGAATGGTCCTTTTGTGTAGCATATCCTCGTCCCACAAGGGAACATAAAATCTGATACAGTGGTTGAACTTGAATTCAAGGTGCTCCAAGCCTTTTTATTTGCTTACAGTATCCATCGGACCTTTAATACTGATGAAATGGCCAAATACTTGAGTTTTCTTTCGTGTATTTGCTTACTTTCCTAGATCCATCGTAAGATGACTTACGTAAAGATACACCTTGAAGCTACATACCAAACCTTGTAAATTGTTTGCCGAGATTCTACAAGAGGATTTTAATAAGCAGTGTTTATGCCAGCAGCTATAACATGGTAGTGTGTAGCTGTATGGCGTGTACGCTGTAGCTGCGTCAGTTGGCTGGCTGGCCAGCAACTCTAAAAGAGTATTCCTACAAATATGGACTTTCATGATTTGCTATGCCAGTTACGTTCTGTGTTGGGGTGCTCATCCTCTAGACTATATGCTGGAGCTGTGAGTTAAGTTTAGAATTAACAACAGTTGTGTTGCTTCATTGAATTGATGGATATGAATTCCATACCAGTTATGGAGTGATGAAAGTATATGCTATAACTGCATTCAGCGTTATCATAGCTAGGAATTTAAAAAAAGTAATCAACCAAAAGGTCATCAAGGAATCGAGGAGGATGACGGCACCCCTTTGCCCTGACAAATATAGGAAACAGCCAAACGACTAAAAAAAGTGGAAGTCCTCTTCCAAAAATTTTGTGAATATATGATGTCAAAAAGTTGTGTTTGCGTTAAGGCAGCATTGTTGATTATGATTTGCCATTGAATTCTCATGCTACCAATACAAATATGAATTTTGCTTACCAACTTTGCAGTAAAAAAAAGTGAAGTGAATTTAGGTACTGTATTCTCACGCCAGTTGTCTGTTAAAATCCCCACGTTGATATGATAATTGATGAGGCATACAGTGGATGGTACCTGTTCTTGTGTGGAGAGCTTCTTCGACTACTGTGATTGAAAAGATAGTGCGTCCAGTGGCTATCTTGATCAGATTCTGGTCTCTTGGTAGTGCACAGTTTTTCAGTCATATCTAGTCGTTGAGTTGGTTGCTATGTTAATACTGTCATAGAACTTAGCAACTAAAAAAATCCTAAATCATTATTCGCGAAAACATTGCAACTCGGAAGGTGGATAATCAAATTCAATTATACTCCGCTTACGCAAATTGTGACAGATACTCGTTTCGCCCTTTTATTTATTTTTTAGTTTATTTGCCTGCATATCTAGCTCAAAGAACTCAGCAATAATGGTGATCATTTTGTTAGATAGAACATAGAAGCAGTTGGATGTCTTCTGCATGTCAGAGGTAGACCTTCCCAAACCAACCCTTGGTGGGATCTACACCAGGTTGCAGTTGTAGCAGCAGCTATCATGTAGTATTAGGCTTGTTTATGTACTTACTTCTACATACATGGCCAGTTCTTTTATCCATCCGAAGCTGAATTTCCAATATAATTTCATTCTTTAGTTATCAAAAAGACCGCCATCAGTTGGATATTGTTTTTTACATTTTCATGATAAAGGGTAAGATAAATTATCGATGACAGCCACAATTCAGCGAGGCTTCTTCCAAGTAAGGTTTAGGCATGGTGATATTCTCACAATTCTACTCTTCTGAAAATAAAGAGGCACATTACCATGCATGGAAATGATATATGTGATTTTGAATGCCAAAAATGTGACTTGGCCATCCATGTGAAATCTAACCTTTCCAGCTTATTGATGCTTTTGAATTATTTGTTTTCTGGCAGCTTGCATTGCCATTTAGGTGCTGGCTTCTGTTACGCATGAGGCAAACAGCAGCTAGTCATTTCAAGTACTCTATCTTGTCCAAGGAAATAGTTTTCTGCTAGGCACTGAAGACGGTGATGGACCAATTTACATTATCTTGTGGGTTTGATTTGAAACGGAGCCAATCATAGTTCCTTTGTGTTAATCTTTGCAAGGTGGAAACTTCAGCTGATTCTCTGTGGCATAAAGGACAAGAAGACATGTATTATTGAGGTGAGAAATACTGGATATGTAAGGCTGTACAAGAATTTCTAGGCACAAGTAGCTGCCTCTTCTTTGGAAAATCTGTGATGATATATCATTTGGAATTTTCCAAGCTGGCAGGCAAAAACCTTAGCCTATTCAGAGACTAAGCCTGAGCTTATAGTTTTATTTTCTTTAATCTTGCTATTGGACTAGTTTAAGCTACTGCATTGTCCCATCCTTGATCCTCTCCCTCATGACATGTTCTGTTATTCCTAAATTTTACTTCAATTTAATTCAACTACATAGTGTGCTTCAGGTTCTGATCCAATTTAAAGAATATTGATTTTCTGTGTTTATCAGAAGTTGTCCTAGTTACAACATCTTTTAATTGTATGTCTGCCTCCCTAGCTAAATGCACTGGTATTTGTCTTGGGTGATGAACATTAATGGGACTGAAAAGGGGGAGGTAGAAATATTCATATACAAATGCAAGCTTTCAGTTTCTTGTTTGAAATGAGTAAGAATGAACTGAAATCTTCATGTTATGGCCTTTGGTGGTTTAATTTGTTACATAATGCAGTAGATGTATGCTTTGGGTCATGGTTGTGTATTTTTCTCCTTGGTGAATTATGCCGCATCATTGGAGACATACCATTCTTCCTGTCCTAGTGGTGCTCATTAATATTAACTCACTTATGGCAACTGGGTCTCTGATGAGTTGCTTTCATTTCTGGAAAACAAGTTTGTGAAAATGAGTAGCCACCAGCTCCTGATGTGGTTGCTTAGCTACTTGCTTGCCACTGTGAGTTTGAACGTGTCATTTCTAGCTATGAAGAATCAAAAAGGACTAGTGAAAAACACCCAGGCCACAATGGAATTCCGTACACTGAAATGTCGGTTTCTCGAAGGACCCCATCTCTTGCATGATGTGATTAGATGACTTCAGTGGACATTTCAAGAGCTACAACCGCATTTATAGCTGTGGTAACCCCGCACTGTACTGCTCTCTGCTTCCTTTCCTTCTGCTTCATTATTAGTATAGTTGGTGGTTTGCTAGATACGCGATCCATGATCCGTACTCATAAAGAATTGACAGTTTTGACAGCACCTGCAGCTCCTTAGTAGATTGTGAAGTATCGAGCTTTGTAGCATCTTGGGTATGCTGTACATCTATCTTACCTTAGTACTTACTATGCATGTCGTCTGTAGTGTCTGAACTCTTAACCCAAAAAAGGAGGTTGGAGCTGCTCCTTATTTTCCATTAGAACGAAAAAAGTTAAATCAAACTAGAGTTGTTCCCACTCTTCCGTCCTTGTTGGCTCTTACTCTTTGTTGCTTCATACAAAACATTTCCTTAAAAAGCATGTGTTGTCTTCTCATCCCCTTTATATCCAGAATTTAATCTGTTCATCTTCTTGTGCCAAGTGGGGCAATAGTTGATGAAGGTTTGTTAGCTGTGTCAGAGTAATTTTTAACGAGAATATCTGTAATGTTTAATTGCATGATTTCAGCAGTAATTGGTTGTACAAAGCTGAGGTGCTCTGTTTTTAATAAAGTGGGATGCAACAATAAACTCTGTTAGCTTCTCAGCAGGATGATTAACTGTATTAATGCAGCTAAATGTTCATGTTACATTCTGGGTGAACCTTGACAATTAGACTAGGGTCTGATTGTTAACTTGTAAGTGTCTCATCATGAATTTGATATTTCTGTGACCATCTCAATTGTAAAATGAAGATCATGTAAATCATCGGTACTTTTAAGTGTAACTCTTCTCATCTCTGTGATGCAACTAAGTAAGGCATTATGCAACTTGTTAACACTTTATTATTGTGACCGATGAACATGGGTTTTGTTAAAATTTGGGCTTGGGATGTTCCCCACATGGAAAATCCTACCAGATTTGGAAAATCCAAACACGTACCTGATCCTATTTTGTTATCTTCCTCAGCTCACCACCACACATTAATGGAGGGCTTCTGAAGGACATCCTTGATTTGACTTATTTGTCCCTTGTCATTACCCTGAATCCCCATCAAAATGGAACACTGTGTGGTGATACGGGAGACCCATATCGGTAATTTTGTACATTTCATGATTGGGCATTGTCAATTTGAATTCTCCCCCCTTCATATTTTCCAAAAAAAAAAATCTTTATAAATTTTGCTTCAGAGGAGCTTGAGCTTCCACTGTCTCTATAGCTGATGAGTGACTGATTATCGTGGGAAAGCGGAAAAGATAGCGATTGAAAACAAAGATCGAGAGAATAGGATCAGTACCAGATTTGATTGGGTGAATATTTCAACATTTTTGGTGAAGCAGGGGTTGCCTTGTATAACACTTAATGGTGTTAGTACTTAGCACTGAATGATGGGGGCATGATGTTAAAGGTTCAATCTTCTTCATGGTGGGACTTGATCAAGAGGGAACTGCACTTACTAATCTTGACATGTCTTCTAGGAAGAAAGATCTCTCTTCTGCCATGAAGAGAACCAGTGAATGGTTCACTTCTTATCTCCTTTTACATGTTTGTGAACTTCATTTATAACAACGGGTTGCGAACTTCTTGTTTTTCATGATGATATTAGTTTGTCAAATTTTCTTAGTTTTAAGCATGATAATTTGCTATTCAAGAGGGCACTGTTGAAATTGATGTGTTTTATCATTGCAGGATTTTCTCTCAGGAAATTCCTAGTGATATCACTATTCAAATCGGTGATGCTTCCTTTTCGTTGCACAAGGTAACTAACTTTCACTGTAGCAAGTAGTTTCAGGTGTGAATTTATGATGGAGAATTCATAGGGGAAATGCTTTGCATGATTAAAAAGTTTAATTTGTGGTGTAATGCTTTTGTTCTTTTATTCTTCTTCTAATCTTTAATAAGCCTTCCTAGCTAGTTACCAAACACCATGTACAAAATCATAAAAACACAGAAACTGAGCTAAAAATTCCCATTTCCTTTTTTTTCAAAGTGCAGTTCCCGCTTGTGTCAAAATGTGGATACATAAGGAAATTGGTATCAGAATGTAACAATGATGAAAATTCAACAATCAGAATCCCAGACATTCCGGGAGGGGCAGAAGCTTTTGAACTAGCTGCAAACTTCTGCTATGGGGTAAACTTTGAGATAAGCACTGAGAACGTCGCCATGCTTTTCTGTGTGGCCGAGTATCTTGAGATGACAGAGGATTATGCAGTAGGGAACCTTGCAGGAAGGGCAGAGGCTTACTTGACTGAAGTGGCTCTTAAGAGCTTATCTACCTGCATTTCGGTTCTGCTTGCATCAGAAAACCTACTTCCTATGGCCGAGCAAGTTAAGTTGGTGAGCCGTTGCATTGATGCTATAGCCTATCTGGTCTCCATGGATAGCCAATTTTCGGGGACGAATAGGGTGGAAGGTGGTGGCATAGAAAGCGGAAACTCTTCATTAGTTCCTCAGCAGAAACTCATTGTGGATTGGTGGGCAGAAGATTTGACTATGCTTAGAATAGATATGTTCCAAAGGGTTCTAATAGCATTGATCGCCAGAGGACTTAAGCAATATGCTCTTGGTCCCATCCTCATGCTATATGCTCAAAAGTCTCTCAGAGGTTTGGTGAGAAGCAATCCTAAATATCTTAACTGCTTTTGTTATATATGCCTCACTGTATTTAGCTGTTTCGTTTCCTCTTATAAATACGAAAAAGAATATGATTTGTACTTTGTATTTGATGTCTTTCTCCCACCATTGTGCACCTATTTACACAAAGATATGTTTCTATGAAGCAGGAAGCGTTTGGTAAGGGTAGAAAGAAAATCGAGCCCAAGCAAGAACATGAAAAGAGAGTTGTTTTAGAAACCATAGTGAGTCTTCTGCCAAGAGAGAGATATGTATTATCGGTCAGCTTCCTCTCCATGCTGCTTCGTTCTTCAATATATCTGGAGACAACAGTGGCTTGCCGGCTTGATTTGGAAAAAAGGATGGCCTTACAACTCAGTCAAGCAGTCCTAGATGACCTTTTGATACCTTCATATTCTTTTACTGGGGATACTTTGTTCGATGTGGATACAGTGAGGAGAATCATGATGAACTATCTTGAGTACGAAGTGGAGGGTAATCGTCTGGGGTATAATGCAGGAGAGGAACATGTTTCTCTTCCAAACAACTTGGAAAGGGTGGGGAAGTTGATGGAGAATTACCTTTCTGAGATAGCCTCTGATTGCAATCTGACTGTCACTAAGTTCACTGGCATAGCTGAGCTTGTTCCTGAACAATCAAGGGTCACAGAGGATGGAATGTATAGAGCCATAGATATCTTCCTCAAGGTATGTTCTGTTTCTCATACATATGTAGAAATGCAAAGATTCATCAGTTATGTGTTCGTATTATTTCGATCAAGGAGTTGATTATCCAAAGTGAAATATGGTCATGCTCATGCATGTGATAGAAGCTTATATCATGTTTAAATGCTTGTCTGTCTTGCTTTCTGAATTCTCACTGAAATGTATTAGCACTTATCTTACTGCATATGAAGTTTTTATCATATGTTGTCCCATTCATCAAGGATTTCTGTTCTAGATGTTGATCGCGATAGCTGATATATGGCCAGTTATTGAGCCAACTAAAAGGGATAGAGGAAGTTAAGAACATGCAACTGATGAAGACATATCTCCACTGATAAATGCATCACAATTCAGTTTAGTGACGATATGATACAGAGACTGGTAGGAGTCAGGGTGAATAAGTTCCTGATGTATCTAGAACTTCTACAACTATGATAATCGATAAAATGTCGATAAAGGAGTGAAAACTGTTTCCCGTGTCTGAATAACCCATCATGTTAGTAACTGAGGCTCGATTAGGAGGCTAAGGGGGAAATCAACATAACTCTAACTCTACATACCAAAGTGATGGGTGCCCTTGAGTTAGTGTTCCACATCTCATTGCATAAGTTTGAGCATTCGAGCCTTTTGAATAGCAAGAGTAGGCTTCATCTTATTGCCGAGCCTATGGACCGCATCTGCTTGAAGACTAATAGTAATACGTACATTTTCTCATTGTCTTCTAGACCATAGTCGAGTTGGAGAAATATGTTTGTGATCTTTAAAGAAGAGAAGGGAGGCAAGTGGAGGGTAGCAATTTCCTCCACTCTTCTATTTTTTGTTCTAGAATGGAGGAAAATGAAGAACTCTAAAGATTCCTTGTTTAAGAAGAGGAGAAGGAGGTGGATGGAAGGGAATAGAGAGGCTCTGTTCCCCTTCATTTTCAAGAATGGAAGGGGAGCTCTCTTAAGAACTTGAACTTGATAGATATACTACTTTCATTCCCTTTCCTTTCCTTTCATTTCCTTACAACCCCCCCTAACAGATTAACACCTTCTCCTACTTTCCCATCCATTATACTAATAATTCTCTCAAACAAGATTGTGATTAGGGAAGGGCAGTACTAGTTTTTAGCGATGCAGAGTATTTAGCAAGGTTGTAAATATGAGTTGTCATATAGTACATTTAGTTCAGCACATGATTGCATACTCATCCCAACCCTTTCTATAAGGTGGGGATGGATTGAATGATGCTATACATAGATTTGTGCTCTTGGAGTTGTTAGCTACAATTGATTATGAATGAAACTGAATTTGAATCATCAAAAACTAAAAAAAAAAAAAAAAACTCTCAAACAAGGTAAAAGTTTCTGTTGTATCCGATCCCCTCCTCCCCTTCTCCTCTTAAGCTCCTAAGAGGCTGTTACCTAGACTGGCTGTTATCTTGGGAAACATGATCTTCCATTTTAAAATTTTAGCAACTACTGATATGGCGGTCTAAGCTGTACAAGAGTAATACTCATAATAACTACTCAGCAAAATTGTTGCAGGCTCATCCTAGTCTGAGCGACCTAGAACGGAAGAAAGTATGCAGCTTAATGGACTGCCAAAAGCTATCTCGAGAAGCATGTGCCCACGCAGCTCAAAACGACCGCCTCCCTGTCCAAACCGTAGTCCAAGTCCTGTACTACGAGCAGCAACGCCTCCGTGAAGCAATGGATGGCAACGGGGACTCTCCAGCAACCGCCATTATCCCTAGCAAAACGCTGAATCTGTACCCTACTGAGACGCCCTCTGCAGGCGAGGTCTTGAACCTGAGAAAAGAGAACGATGACCTGAAAGTCGAGCTGCTCAAACTGAAGATGAAGTTGAAAGAAGTTGAGAGACCAGGGACTACTACTAATAATAGTAGTAGTAATAATAACATTGATAATAAGTCTGTTATGGGCAGCCCAGCACCGAGTGTCATTTCATCGTCTGATCAGAAGCCGCCTTTGCCTCCACGGAAGTCGTTATTAAGCTCAATGACTAAGAAACTGGGCAAGTTATTTACACCAGCTGATGGGTTCTTAAGTCCATCGAAAGGCCGGAATAAGGCCAATAAAAGTCGCCGACATTCAATCTCTTGAAAGTTGTTTGTTAGCTGGTTTGTGTTCTGCCCCTCTTGATTTAGAGTTTTTGGCAATGTACAGACTATAGTTGGTGTTTTGAAGCTTGAGAAAGGTTTTACTTTCCTTTTCTTCCCCCTTTTTTGTTTGTTGATTTTATTGCAGTGATGTCTATTGTATATTATGTGGAAATTCATCTATTTGATGATTTTGATAAAAAATCTAAATATTGGTATTGCTATATGACATTGTAAGAACCATTGTAGTTTGGTGATTGATTGATGGAAACTATGGGCCAATCTGGTTTGTGAATTGCTAGCAGGTTCTATCACTCTTAGCTGCTACACAGCAGTATTAGTAAAATCTTTGATCAGTTTCTTTGGCCTGGGAAACAAATGTCCATCCAGGTTAGGTTCCCCTAGAAAAGTCATTGTTATAAAACTTGAAAGTAGAAAGAACTTGTTGTCACAATTTAGAATTAGAAAAGGTGATATGACTTGTAGCATCTGGAGCATTTGCCTAATATAAAAACCCTTTACCATTTAGTTTGTGTTAGTTGTTCTAGTGTGTGATTCAATGCACTGGGTGATTTCACAATATGAGTTTCTAGACACGATTCGATTGTTGTTCCTTTTTCTGATCCTGAAAATCAATAAGTAATGACCTTTGTCATTAAGAACCAAAAGTAGTTCACCTTCTTAGAAGCTTCCATGACGTAGGTAATTTCACATCAGCAAATGTTACCCATTTTGCTCTCATACACAATCCTAATCCTATTCCCTTCTTCCTCCCCAAACAATTTCTAAGAAACCAAAATGGAGCTAAAAATGAAAACTCTAAAAAAAGCTTCTATTTTTAACCCATTCTAGTTTCCTAGAAACTCTTTTGGGAGGAAAAAGTGAAGGAGGGAGAATGAGGATAAAAGATTTGTGAAGGAAAAACTATTTTTAGTAGAAACTAGGCCAAACGGCCTCTTAGGAAGATAATAGTTAATTATGGAATGAAATTTAAAAAAAAAAAAAAAAGCTAGAATACTAAGGATTACCCAACCGCTTAAATGTACTATCCAATAACACTACATCACTCGTATACCAATACTCAAGAACTTCATCCTCTTCAATTATTATATCACATATATAAAAAAAAAAAAAAAAACGAAAATCAAAAGGAGTTTTCTTGATTGAACAAGCTAGTAAATTAGGTTTGCCTGTTATTATCCTCAAATCACCTTTTGGTGCAAATCCTCAAATCACTTTAACCCCTAATCTTGGCCAACATAGGATTGGCCTAGAATATCCATCCTTACCCAATTCAAAAGGAACACATAATCAAACACACACACAATATCTGGGTTTGAATTGAAGGGGGTCTGTGTTTGGTTGGAAGGTGATGAGAATGAAGATGTGATATAGACACTAGAATGTGGAAGAAGCAAGAGTGGATAGGAATGAAGATGAAATTATATTTTCCAATTGGATTTAATGGTGGGGTTATCTTGCAAGTTTTTATTGAAATCTCCAATCTTTTGTTTTCTAGAGTAAACAAGATAAAGGCAACTTTTAGAAAAAGGCAATCTAAAGTAAAGAAGATCAAAAGAAACAGGCTAGCCCACCCAATTGCCTCATCATCATCATCCATCATCATATTCATTCATAATTCATAATAGAGCTGATCAAACTCAAAGTGGGGGGGATTAGATTAGATTAGATTACAGATTAGGGATACTTCCAACTTACTACTTCTATATCATATCTCCTACTTAAAGTATCACTTCTTTAATACTCCCCACATGGTACACAAAAATTTAATAATTCAATCTAATTCAAAATTATTATTATTATTATTATTATTATTATTATTATTATTATTATTATTATTATTATTATTATTATTATTATTATTATTATTATTGTTGATTAAAAATCTGGTCAGGGAATCTCCTGTTCCTTTGGTGGCAGACAGACAAACCAAAGCAAGCTTGTTCTAACCCATTTGTACTCTCTGCCTAACAAACAAAATTCAAACTTTCAACATTACAATGAGCTGTATAAAAAAAATAAAAAATAAAAAAATCCATAAATTATTGGAATTTTATTGATAAATTAGCAAATGTAATTAACTAGTTTAACCTATAGGGTCATATACTGGTGCAGTACGTACTTATCTGCATTAAATTCCTGGCACTGCATTTTTTTTTTTTTTTTTGGTTTGGTCTGATCTGTTATTAATATTATTACAGTTAAAATAGGATGGTACTAGCAATTGATTGGTGAAGGAAGTAGAGTTAGTGGGTATATGCTTCGTTTACTTCAAAAAAGATGCAGATGAACGTGTCATATATTCTTGGTGGCTAGATACGCATCCATCTTGGAGGTCATTTTTATTGAAATGTTGCAGATAAGTCCAGTTCTGACATTATTAATTGTGATAAGAGCAACAGACTCAAATTTATTAATTGCCCTAACCCTTATTATTGGATCATTCCATTACATTGGCAGGGTCAAATGCTAACATATGCTAGGTATACCTTGCGCGGCAAATTGAAGTGGTTCGATTTTCTTTTTCAATTGTGTAAAATTGTTGATTAAAAAAACCTCGTAAACTATGGAAAAGCCGGCTAATATATCTTCTCATCTCGGTTGATCCTCAATCGATACTTGATTTCTATCAAAGTTGAGGGAGATTGAAGAATGGAAAAATATAAGATGATATCTGACATCTCCTCCTTCAATAGAGTAAAAAATAGGTAGGAATTTAGAGTAACCTTAGCTTCGCTTCTTTGCATTCTCTCTTCCTTCATTTGTGAATTGCATCTAAGTAATGTAGGTATGCAAGTCATTTCTTTCTTGACTAATTTGTACTTCACCCAATCAATTGCTGTTTATCTATCTTGATTTGGAACGCATGGTCTCATGTCTAGAATTAATTCCTGTAGTTGCTAGCCAAAAAGTTTTAACCCCAATAAATTCCAAAAAGCATATAATAATTACTCCATAGGTATGGTAATTTATTTTGTTTTTGGTTTATGTAAGGAGTTGTTCATGAAACTCAATCTGTCGCATCATCGATAAATAAAACGTGAATGCAATACTACCAACAAAATTTCAAACAACTGACAAGTTGATTTGTCCAGTTTTGCTGATACCATTTATGACCACAGAATCTTTGGCCAATTTGCAATAAAAATCTAGGCCCCATTTTTACAAATATCTTTTTACACACAATGACAACACCCAATGGCTTAGGTTAGGGCATTAGCAGCCCAGACCCCAGTTGTGCTCAAATGGAGATTAATCTACTGTACTGTAATATGATGCTAACATCGAATTTTAAAACTTTACACAGAAAAGGGTCCAGTGCCTCTGTTGATAGTTTTTCCATAAGTCAACCAGAAAATTAAACCAAAAAGAAAAAAAAAATTTAAAGAAAGAGAGGAAATTAAAACTCCACAAAAAAAACTAGAGATCAGATCAGTGAATTAGTAGTAAATAGTAATAGCTGATTTTTTTTTTTTCTCTCCTCTCTGCTGTGTAATTAATTAAGTCAGCTTCAAGCTCAATGTTTGGAACAGCCAAGGAGGATTCGTTTGCTGCCCATTTGAGAAACCGGGTTCGGGTTCGGATCCTTGATGAGTAAAAGCAGTACCATTACCCCATGTGAACTGATGATGTTGATCCCCTTTGGTAATAATTGGGGCACTACTGTTCTTTGGGCTTGTTTTCCGGGTCTGACTTGACCCGGTTGAAGAAGACGAAAGGCTCTGACCCGATTCGGATTTACGGGTTCTTGGCCGCCCTTTCGGGTTTTGAACCAAAGAAGCTGGGCCTAAGCTTAGAGTTAACTCAATCTCACTCTCATCATCCAACTCAACTGCTGCTGCTACCATATTGTTGTTGGACTCCGCAATGTGCTCTTGAGCATCCGATCGGACGCCCACCTGATGATGTTCATGATCCGGCCGTTGCGGTTTTAACAATCTCATCAAATTGCTGTTATTAGATTTACAATCAATGTATCCCTGTAGTGCTTGTTGTTGTTGTTGTTGTTGTTGTTGACCATTAATCGTAAATGCCGCTTTCTTACTCTCTACCAAATATCTCTCTTGTAATTGCCTAATTTGCTGCTGCTGCTGCTGCTGTTGCGGTTGCTGCTGGCTAAGCCCTGCACTAACCATTAGCATCTTCTGAGTTCGATACAGACGATGTAGTTCGCATACCTGCACAGTGGCGGATCCAGAAATTACTTTTAGTACTGTGTTCCACTATCTAATTATTATTTTTTTTTTTTAAAAAAATCAAGATTTATAACGTGCATATAATAAAAGATTATGATTAAAAATTACCTGTTGCTTGAAAACTTCTTCGTGCTTGAGCATCGCCATTCGCATGCGCTCTTTGTCATAAGGCTGTAGAACCTTCTCCATTTGATACTGTTGTGTTTAGTACAGTACTGTGATGGGATTTTCTTCTTTACCTGAGAAATTAGAGAGAGGAAATTTAAGGTATAGAGAGACAGATAGGGAGGAGCTCGAATAAGAAAGATCTATGATTTTATGATCGATGACATAATTGGTGGGTACGAGTTCAAGCAACGCAACAAACTTAAGCTACCTTATTTGTTTTCATTTCGTTGTATGTATGTGTCGCGATTTGATAGGAGCTTCAAGCGTGTGTATATATAGATATATATGGTACCACAAGAATTTAGATGGACCATGTACCTTACCGAATTAAACACAAATACTAGTAATATCTTCTAGCCATAAGGGGGGACATATTCCCTTTTAATTCGAATACAACAGTGATGGTGGAGAAAACATTTACGTTATATATGTATATGCAACTTATTGTAGCTAGTTTAGATATTTCAGCTACTAAGTGACGTATATCGTTAGATCCTTTTTCATTACGACGTCGTACTCAATCTCTCTCTCATTCTCACATTCATGATTCATGTTTCTTGACATGCTTTTTGACAGTGATATGGATATCAATCCTATCTTTTCCGTCTTTTTCGCTCTTTGGCATTAAATCCACATTTCCGCTCAGTTTGCCAGTTTGGTTTGATAGAAAAACGTTTGTCAGGTAAATTGTCACGGAAAAACATTTATTTCTCCCAATCAGCCTTCTATATCCATTATATTGTTGAACTGGTCAAACTTAATAGACATATAGTAAAACAAATTATGAAATGTTTTCATGAATGTAAACATGATTTATAAAAAGAAATAAAAATCATGCTTGGAGACGTTTAATTTGCATCTACGACACAACCAGTCATTAGGAGTTCCTCCTTGCGAGCCAAAAAGAAATGAAGTTCAATTAAACACTCAAATGAGAAAAGCGAAAAAATAATGGTAGTAATAATTCAAGGCATCTTAGGAATATAATTAAGGAATATGAATTAAATAAAGAGAGATGAATATCAACTGACCTTGTGAAAGTTAGATTGCTTGCAAAAAAAAATCCAACTTGATCTTGACAAAATATGAAGATCAGAAGAAACAGACTGAAAGTTTCTCTCTCTAGAATTCTCTCTTTCTCTATAAGAAGACGTAGAAGGCAAAGCAAAAGAGTGGCTTTTGGGACCGGCCGGCCTCTTGTTCAAAGCTTTTTTTCTTGAAAGTGAAAGGGATCTGATCTGATCTGATCTGATCTTGTTAATCTGATCTGCAATAATAATCCACAACTGGTTTGTGTGTGTATATATATATAGTACAAGAAAGAGAGAAATGTGGGGGGGAGAATAAAAGATAACTGTGGAAAGAATTTTCAGATCCTGAGTGGGGGAAGGGGTTGTTTGGTTGTTTGCTTTTTTAAGCTCACACAGAAACCAAGGGAGTATAAATTGTTATTGTTGTTGGTGTTTGTGTTTGTTTCAACTTTTGGGCATGCCAAACAAATCCCAGAGCTATTAACCAATCTGGGTTTAGATTTGTGAGGGAAGAGGTTTGCCTTAGACAGTCCCAGCATTTGCTGCAGGCCTTATTATACCACTCCAACACCCCCTTTACTATATTAATATATCTTCCCTAAAGATAGTAGATACTCACTTATTTTATTTGACTCTCATCATATTATCACTGCCCCCACTTTAAATTTCTAATCATATCATATACTAAGCTTTTTTTTCTTTTTTCTTTTCTTTCTTTCTTTCTTTCTTTTTTTTTTTTTTTTTTGATAAGTGAGAGGCCGGTGAGGGTTGATTGGTTAAAGATTACAACTTACAAGTCATCTGATACTCTTAATTAACATAGGAGTTCATAATTAAAAACTCGTCAAAAGAAATCAAGAGATGTTCCAATGATTAAGAGTATTGTTTTTGATCTCAACTATAAGATTGAGGGCTTGATTCTTATCTACTATTGTTGGGCCATTTTTTGTTTGACTTGTACTCTCTCGGGTTCGAAGTGCTTTATTCACAAGAATAGAACATTGACCTTACTTAAGTGATTGAATATCCAATAGTGTAATATTGAGTTGGTTACATGATTTTTTAGCATCATAAATATTTGAACTACACTTGAATAACTTTTAAAAATTATAAGGAAAATAAATCTCATACTTTAAAATGAAATAAAAAGGAGGGGAATAATGTTTAAATATTGGAAGCAAATTAGACTAGTTGGAAATATTGCCGGTTAATTTAAAATTGGAATATCACTAAACTAGCTCACTAAATGGGATGGAAGCAGGAAGGAAAATTCAGTAGACAATAATGGAAAATAAAATTAGCTTAATTAGGAAGATAGCCAGGCAATTGGAGAGAATCACATGCACCCCAAAGTATTCTATTTCTATGTAATCTGATACAGCTGACCAATAATTAATGTAATTATACTCTTTAGCTTTTATATATATTTTCCTTTATTTTGATAATCATATATATGTAAGAAGTATATGCATGTCGATCTAAAGAAAGGTGGATGAAAATAGTGGCATCACCCACCTGGCCCGCCGACACATTGATCCTCACCGTACGATCAGAGGGTACCTCTTGGTATAGTCCAAAAGTTATAACTCTGGCCACAAGATCTTCATATTTAGTGAGTACTAGCTAGCTTTCAAAACTCCTTTAACTTTAATTAATTAAGCATCTATCATAATTAATTATTTAAAATGATGAATTTAATGGAGGATTAGGAATAAGATCATTATGGATTAGTGCTTGAATTATGGGGGATTATTAAGAACTGTGATTTAAGAAGGGGGTGGGTCTATAAGCTGGTTGGATTTTAATGTAATGAAATTAAAATACAAACTATATAGTAGTATATGATATATTGAGCACAATGATTGTGGGTGTTATATGAGTTTGGGGCATGTGGATAGAGTGTTAACAAAATCAATTCTAAGATTTGAAACCATGTACTTTCTGACTGGCATCCAGCAAATAATGAATATATATATATATATAGTTTTAGATTATGTAATATATGTATTATGTGATTTAAGGATGATCAGATTTGAACGACTTTTGAAGGAGTATATGCGTATGTGATAGTATGTCACTTAGGTTTGACAAAATATAAATGGGAAAAGTGGGGGAGGGGACAAATCTCTGCAAATGCATTTAAAGTACATATGTCAAAATGCAAGGCCAGCATAGCATCAGTTTGTGATATGCCAATCATATATCGAAACATGTCCAACGTACGTCAATCATACAGCAGGGAAACAAATAAAAGAGGGTGTGGGGTTGTGGGCGGTTCACCCTTCTTTGTGCATTACAATTTTCACCTACTATAGAAATTAGAAACCTGACCTACTAAAATTTATGATATAGATTGCAGAAAACATAGTTAACTTGCCCACAATGACATCAAGGAGTAATTACAATTTGTTTTAATTTGATTAGAACAAATAACTCGATCTAATTTGTTGAGTGGTTTAGTTACAATTTTATTTTAACGTGAATTCAATCGAATGTGTTGGATCAAACTCATTATGAAAGAAGAGTTATGAAATAGTGGAGATACGAAGAGATAAGGCAAAAACGAGTAATGCAAGTAGAACATCACTGATTATTTGATTTTTGAGAAATCCTAGTAGTTTACCAATCAAATGTAACTTCTCAATCCTAAGCATAAGAGGATTAAGAAAGCTAGTGTTTATAAAATTTGGGTGTTATGGGCAAGAATTGTACTTAACTTAACTGTATGAGAACAATAAAATAAACTAGAGTCTCTTTTACTATTTTGAAGCGGTCCAATCCGATCCAGTCATGGTATATGTATGTGAATATGTGTATTGCTACCGTCCCCACCCCATCGTATATCTATCTAATATGAAATACTGCAATACTGGATCATACTGTAGTTATTTATGGGATAGGGGGGCGGGGAGACGATATCTAATCTTAATCTTAAACCTAAAAAAGAGGAATGTATGTCCACATGCAAGTAGGCCACAACAACTGCAAATAGGAGTATAACATAACGGCTCTCGAGATCAAGAGAGAGAGAGAGAGAGACGACATGAACATCAAGGCACGCGTTGCCGGTAGACGGAGGTGCAGTGGGGTAATACAACCGTGGTGTGTATAGTCTATAAGAGTGAGTATAGTGGGGTCTGTTTTGCTATGTTTTTGTTTTCGAGTGTGCTTAATAAAGCCTGTATGCCTATGCCTGTGCCACCACAATTATTTTACCCCTTTTTTTTTTTTTCTCGCACCTTTGCTTTGCTTTCTGGTCCCAGCATTATTTTTCTGCTCTATCTCAAAAAAGTTGGTTTTGATATCAGACATAGTACATTGCTAACATGTCATTACATCAAAAGAAGATCAGAAGATCATCAGAGCAAAACATTCATTCATCATCAGTCAATGACTCATCATCACCTAACCCCAGCCCCTTTTAAAGTTGAAAAACAATAATAAAAAGGTTGTTTTCTTTTTCCTAATTTTTCTTTTCAGCAATTTCTACTAGTTTTTTTTTTTTTTTTTTTCCGTATTAGGGTGGAGTACAATGGCATACGTGTGTGTATATTTTCAACAACTCTCTTTATGTTTGATGAAATTATTACTATTACACAATTTGTTGCAACTTCTACACCCATGGTTTATAAACATTGTTAGAGAAGTACTCATTTTATCTCTACATTAACATGTCCCCACTTAAAATATAGGGTATTTCGTGGGAAACTACCTTTTATATATCACTTTTTGTGAGAAACCACCTTATCTAATCGATTTTGTGGGGAACCACCTTATAAAAACAATTTCCTTTATTGG
>BSSO01001119.1:0-25801 GCA_030267885.1 Mesembryanthemum crystallinum
ATTTTCTACCCCCTCTCCGTCATCTCTCTCATCCCCTCAATCTCTCTCCCGCCTTTGATTACTATTGTAGTTGTATTTGTTGTAATTGTTGTTATTTTTCTTCTCAAATTGGCTCGAATGAAGCCAAATGTATTTGGATTACTTAGTTGTATTTGCTCATCCCTATTTGTAAGATGTAAGGGTGAAAGTGTAATTCAAGCAATCCCATATTTGCATATTCTTTGGCCACATTTTCATGAGAGAGATTGAGGGATGAGAGAGATGACAAATGCGGGGTTGAGTTATTTGCATTAAATCAGATAAATTAAGGGGAAAAAGGTAGAAAACTAATACATAGTGGCAAAATGGTCATAAAAAATAAAAACCCACCGGAAAATTCAAAAAATTGCCTGAGAGGGGGTTTACTAAAAGGTTTTATTCATATAAGGGGGTTCCTTACAAGTTTTTTTTTATAGGGGGGTTTCTCACAAGAAACTTACTCCCTCCGTCCATCTCAAATGTTGTCAAACCACCTAAAATTTTGTACATCTCAAATGTTGTCAAACCAATTTTATCCCATATACTTCCCAATAATACCCCTCCACTATAAACCAAATACTGTAAAAAATTCAACAACAAACCCACTTACCAATTTAAAATTAATTTATTTCCCTCATCCTACCTTTATTCTATCTATCTCTCTCTACCCACTATCTATATTTTAATGTTTATCTCTAAAGGGCAACTTTAGAAAAAACACCCCTCATTTTTTCTTTCTTAATTTCCGTGCAAATTTGGTTTGACAACATTTGAGATGGACGGAGGGAGTATTATATAGGGGGGTTGGCGGCAATTTTTTCAAAAAGATACTAGCAAGTAACTCATAAGTTCATATAAACAAGTCGGTCAAGTTATTTTGAATTCCATCACTTTAAGTTCGAGTTATCAACCGGTCAATCTATTTTGTACTTTAAGTTATCAAATAGTGTTCAAACCAATTGATTGGATTTCAGGTCGAATAAATTTTAAAAAGTCTAAATAGAAATATCAAAGTTGAGATAATGAGGTAAGGAAAATTTGGTATTTCTACTATTTGGGTAGAAAAGAGTGAAAGTAAATAGCAATGAGTAACACTCTTGCGCAACCGTCTAACCATTATACAACCCAACTTAGGGGCTACTTTATCATTTCGTAAATCAACTTTTCAATGTATTGCGAATGTATGTGTCCAGAAAACTATTTTTAAAGGAATTCATGAAATAAGTAGTTATTCACGACCGCACCAATATCTAGATTGTCCCCTCATTATTAAACGTGTAAATAGTGCTACTTTTTTTGAAGTTACTGATATCACGAATATGCATTTTTAGCTAAGTGGAAGGCTAATATCTTGTCTTGGGTGGGGTGCATTACTTTTATTCAAGCTAGTTTAGCGGGCAACACTAATTTATACTATGCAAAGCTTTACTCTACCTACTACTAGCATAAAGAGATTAGACCAATTTAATCAAAATTCTTTATAAAATAAGACACGATAATAAGTGTTTTAACCTTATTAATTGGTTGGGATAAGCTTTGTCATCCAATTCTTGGTGGACTTTGGCTTCGTAAGGAAGAAGCTGTTACAAGGTTATACAAAACGAAACCGTTACGCTGTAGTCTGCAAATTTTGAGAACAAATGGGTTAAGCTCATTTTTAGTAAATATCTTAAGGGTAACAATGTTTTATATTCGAATGGTAAGAAGAATTTGTGGCAGTGGAGCAATTTACTCAAGAACATAGATACCTTTAAGAAATGTATTGCTGGCAAGTTGGTAATGGTCTTAGAATAAGGCTATATTTGGCAAAATTAGCTGTAAGGCTTTGTTATCTTCATGTTATTTTTATTGATATTTATTGTTGATTATTTATTTTTGTTGATTTTTGTTAATTTTCGTTGTTTTTTGTTGATTTTACTGATTTTTGTTGATTTTACTGATTTTCGTTGATTTTTGTTGATTCAAGATTCGGCAGAGAGCGACTTTGTTGATTTTTGTTGATTTTACTGTTTTTTTTGTTGATTTTTACTGATTTTTATTGATTTTTGTTGATTTTTGCTGAAATCAACAAAAATCAACAAAAATCAACAAAATAAGCTCTAGATAACAAGGCCTAATAATATAAAAGTGTGAGTTATTCAAGCCAAAATTTTGTTTTGCTTGGGTACCAAACCTACACCTAAAGCTATGGTTTGGAATCTTTAGTAATCTTTTATTTTTCAAAATCTTATATTTTTTACACATATAAAAGTTTGGTTTTTCCAATCAAAGAAAAATTTTAGCTAGAAATCCCAAACTTAAAATATTGTTAAAGATTCCACCAAAAAGGAAAAAGATTTTAAAGATTTTTTTCTTTTATATCCCATAGTTTATTATTTTATTTTATTTTTACAAATATGAAATTAGTTAAATAAATGAATGGGATAGGTAACCTGTTTATTAAACAGATTGGGTCAGGGTTGAGATTGCAACCTAGTATTTAATAAATTGGTTAGGTTCGGGTTAAGAATTATTTTAGCCCATTTGTATGTAACATGACATAATCCAACAAATTTGCCAACTTTATGGGTGTGTTTTTACGTCTTTATTTTTGTTACAAACCATCATTTCTATCAAACAAAAAAAAAAGTTCCAACAAACAACAAAAATGTTCCATCATGTTAGTATTCTTAAAAAAAAAAAAAAAATAACCAACAATTCTAACAAACAGAGCAAACTCCACTTTTAGAGCCAAAAAATGCAGACGTAAAGAACAAACCCTAATTCTCAATATGTAACAAAAAAAATTCAAGATCCCTTATTTGAAGGTATATGTGCATGTGTTTATATAAGGTATAATTTTCTTCTTCTTTTATTTGATTTCCCTTTGAACAACTTAATGCTTACATAATCTTACTTTGTACTGCAATTTCATTTGTAAAACTTTTTTATTTCAATTGTCAAAATCAGTCACCACTGCATTTAGCACGGGCAACTAATACGGAGTAGTATTTTTGTAAAAGTAACCACTAAAGTAAATGCCAACAAATGATACACATGTTTTAAAAAGAATTCTCATTACCATCACAAATTCACAAGCTTTGCTCAAAGAATGGAGATAGTACAATACAAGTCAGCTCCATAGATCTTATGGATGTTTTTGATCCTAAATGTGATCACCGAAGGTCATGAGTATAATTTTCAAGAGGTTAATTAACATGAAAGCCTAAACCTATGATTTCCACAATACTTACACACCTGTCCCCACCAGAAAATTGAAAATTGCCACTAGCTGACTCCCAAGACCGGAAGGATTTTGCAACCTCCCACGGCCCAAGCTACCAGTTACATTCTCCCATGAAAACCACCTATGCTGTCTGAAATCGATCACTGTACCCACCTGACAAGTGTATTCCAGTCTCAACAACTTCATCTTATCCACCGACCACGGTGAGTGACTTTTCATGTCTTCATTCATTTGACTCCTCTGTTTCAGAAATTTAATTGCCGAGATCCTCCTATGTTCCGCAGACAAGGAGAAACTACCATGGAGACATTCAATCTACTGTTGCTGCCCTTGAAAGTTGAGAGGGGCCATTTCACTTTCTTGTTGTTGCCCTCTGAATTTTGAACTTCGGAGTGGCAATGCCCATCTTCTTAGCCTCTCAGGCCAAACTCTGATGATTTTCATCCAATTAATATACATGTCAGACCATAACAGCAGAAGGCACTTCTCTACAATGCCTAAATAATTACAATGATACTGTTTTATGGTATAAAAATGTTTCTTCAAAAAAAGCTTCTGGTAGGGAAAAATGCATGTATTCTGCAAGTGAGGAGCGATTCTAAAGTCTAATTATATACATCTAATTGGCTATTTCCAAGAGTTAAGATTCTAAAATTTACTCAGAGCACAGTATAGAAGTTTTCTGACTTACATATCTAATTTGTCATATATTGTTCGCCTTACTGAAGAGTTGAGACCATATGCTATTGAGTTGAACAGGCCCTAAGAGGCAATCAAACAAAACAACAGAACGGCAAATCAGTTTCTAACAACTTTAAAGATGAAATTATAGAATGAATCATAATTGACTAAAGGTGAATATATGATTAGTATTAAACAAGAAGTGCTTTCCTCATTTTCTTTCCACAAAATGATTCCAACGAAAAATCTCAATTACATGATTTTCGAAAATGTTTCCTTGGGATTTCTGGAAACAGCCTCTGCTGCTAGCCTTCACTCATCACAGGTCAAGAATAAGGTGTGTACATCTTGAACCTCCCATATACCCCCTCAGGCGGGATTACAATGGACATTGTTGGTCCAGACTCTTAGAGAAGCAATCAGGAAAATGGTTGCAAGTCCAAGGAAAGGGCTGTCACCACTACCAGGCTAAAACCCTGGCGTCAAGGGTTTACTTCCCGAATTACAAGTTCAGGCTGTTACTATACATAGTTCACAAATTCTCAAATGAGACGCGTCTCATCTTTGTTATGGTGAGATACTGAGATGTACCAAAAACTCAACCTTCTTTTTCCGTAAAAACTCGTCCTTTTTTTGTAAAAAACTCACCCTTTTCTTGTAAAACATGAGAGAGTTTATTGATTTAAAAAAAAAAAAAAAAAANAAAAACATAAATGTGTAAAAACTCACCCTTCTTTTTCGTAAAACTCACCCTTTTTTAGCAAAAAATCGCCCTTTCAAGTGAGTCTCAATATATGTTTTGGTTGAAAAGCGTCTCATGCAAGACATTTCTTCTGGGAATCTCAAATACTCTTATTCTTAGGGGCCTATTTCTTAAGAAGAAAAAATTGGGCCACATTAGATGCCATCTATATTTCTAAAGTATAGCCAAGGTGAGTTTATCAGATAAGAAATGGAAAAACTATGAAAGAAAACAAGACATTGGACTGGAAACCTGAAATTACCATCAGTGCAGCAGTCCCAACATCAAGAAAAGAAAGCCAAAAGATTTTACGGCCTGGTTCAATAACATCATGAATGCGATTTATCGTGCCAAAAGCCCATGAGCCAATGAGAATAAGTGGATAGTAACCCCATCGATTTAAGGCCTGGAACAAGAGATTAAATGTTACTCAGTGTTGAAAAAAACCCGAACAGTCATAACTCAAAGAATTCATGCATGCCTGTTACTAATCACAGAGTAAGTGTCATCATCTGGCCTCACATCAGAATCTCGACCTAGAGCTTCCATACATAATCAACTTATAAGATCGTAAACATTTTTGAAGCTGATAATCATAGACTACTAAGGCACATAGTGCCAAGGGAAAAACCTAACTAATAAGCATCAATTTGTTGCTTCTGTAGATACTGTACAAGAGATGGAGGATATCTTAACAGCAAAGAATATATGATAGCTATAGCTACACCAAACGGTTGATTTCAAGATGAGAAAGAGAAGGTCAAGGCCAGGGGATAGGGAGAAAGTTGAGAACAATCTGGAAAACTAAAAGTAGATGGAATGCATAGCCAGAGATACTATATTTATGGATCACATTTTTCAAAGACAGGCGACACGACACCATTAATAACAAGGTGCTATAGTGATTAATACAATAGTCGAAGTAGAAACTAAACATTAAGCAACGCAGCAGGTCTTCCCCCCTGAATATAAAAGATTTGATTCTAAAGATAACTAAAATTAATTTACGATAACACTGCTTACCCTCATGTCTGGCCTACTATCAGATTGGTGTGCTCTGTCTGACATGCCTGCTGCCATCTGAATTTTTCAAAATATGCTTATCAAAATCACCTCACTCAGAAATGCAAATTGAATAGGATATCTAATGATTGAATGAGTTAAGCGACCCCTGCCATGACAAAACATAGCAAGTTCTTGAACGAGAGAAAGGTACTTACACGAGTTGCATTTTTCAGCATGCGTATCACTTGAAGGTATGTCAAACCATTATAAAGAATTGCGGCCCAGAGTGGAGCATAAAAGGTTCCAAAGTGAACAACCTGCACAAAATACACGCAACTGATTGATAACATCATATCCACAGACATAACATATCAATTATCTGAATCTAGATAGTTTTACCAATTCTTCTGCTATTCAATTAGCTGAAGACAAAAATATATGAAGGTTCCCCAGGAGGATGCTAACTAAACAAGAAACAATGAGAGAGGGAAAAGACACTGTTACATCTAGCCGAACTTGTATTTACCAAAGAATACCTAGGTACCTATCATCTTTCCTTTTTCTTCTACTGCCTTATTTTTAACTGCAAATGAGATGCACAGGGTTATTTGGCATTCAAAACTTCCATATCAAGAGCCGTCAGGGTAGAAAGGGTACCCACTCTTACATGATCCGCCAAATGTATCACTGAACCAACCATCAACTGTTACCCTGATGCAACAACCAATACGTCCTAGACGTAATGTGGATTTAGAAATCAAATCAACATTGTGTAGTCCCTTATGAGCTGTTAGAGAACCAGATTAACCGTTATAATCCGGTGTAAGGAGTTACACTTATAGAGGGTATTGCGTTTCATATGTACAGAAATTCTTGACATTCCAAATGTTTGAAACGTCTCATTCTTTTCCCCATAAAATGACAGGGAGATGCTACATTGTACTCCATTGGTCCAGATGTAATAGACTAATAATCAAATTATTATTTCAAGTTACATGTTAAGAGTGACCATTAAATCTAGAGTTGGACACTTGAATCACAAATTTACAATACTTAAGCTGAAATTGTCAAATTGGTAATTCAAGATGCGACGACCACTACTCTCACCTACGACACTGGAAGGCTTATCATAATCATGACTACAACTACAAATTTTGTCCCGTGCAAGGTATATATTCCCATAAAATAACATTCAAATGGGTATGGTGATAGTTCTTTACAAGAAACTGCAAAATTTTGAGATCAAATAGAGTGTATCTGAAATGTTGTGGTCATTCTTTATCATTATTTCCGACCCCTTCTCTAGGTATAAATGCAGACAAACATGAGAGAAAATTGATGTTTGGGAATTGAAGTGACAACTAGCTAAGGAAATGGCCAAAATATTCCAACTATAGAGAACCTGGAATGTGAATAGCTATATTAATATCCACTTACCTTTCCTGCACGACCTGTTTGGGACCAACACCATGCACGTACATGGCTATGGTGATTGCCAATGGAACGCATAATAGTCATCACTAATGAAGTTCCTGAAAAAACAAAAAAAAATGAAAGCATTTAAGTTAACTTTGTGAAACCAATACCCAAAAAATAAAAATAAAAATAAAAATAAAATAACACTAACAATAACAATAACAAGAAGCAAGAGACCACATCATGTGCATGGCCATCTCATAAATGGAAAATATGCTGAATACGCCAAAGTCATGTAATGCGTTTGTTGAGAATAAGATAGAAGGGGATAGAGCTAGGCAACAGAGCACCATTTCTCATAATATAACAGTTAAACAATCTTGTAGATGCATACCCCATACATATAGGTGGAAAACAGGCTCCAAATCTTCAACATCAGTCTTGTGCTGCACAACAGTGCGGTGCAAAGTAAAAGCTATAGTGGTTGTCCATAGAAACGATGCAACACAGAAAAAATGAGTGCTATATCCCTGAGCATAACAAAAGAATCCTGTAGATGGATCACTACAAGAATGGGAAGCAGTTGGTTACTAAAAAGGAACATCCAAATAACATGAAACATCAAAATGAGTAGAGTATGGTCGCGTAGACATACCCAATAATGTTGAAAAAGCTGCAAAACATGTCCTGCATTTAGAAACGCTAGGTTAATTGGCAGTGTGGATCATAGAATAAGAATAATCAATATGAGGAATTTATGAGAAAGGGACTGATGCTTGAAAGACAGTCATGGACACTACTAATGCACCCATAGGAATTAAGCAATATCTTAGACGGAAAGAAAACACAGTGAAGCTGTTTGAGTTTGCATTATACTAGCCCGGTCTAGGTCTATCTATGCCTTTTAAGTTGTACTCCATATATAGGTGCCAGGCAGTTAAGTAAGAGAATGAATGTTTCAAAGTAACATCTGGAATTGATCTTATGATGAGGTGCTTTCAAGGAGCTTTTATCGAAATTGTAGGCTGGTTATGTGAATTTATCTTCTTATTATAACTAAACTAGAACAAAACTAATGATAGTCCAGTTATTGGCTACCAACTGAATGTAAGGTGAGTATATAAATATAATAATTCTAATTCAGCATACAAATGGTAATGTAGAAATCAAATAATGAAATGACCTAAATCGATAGGCCATGCTCTACTTTGTACTAGGAGGAGAGGACTGAGAAATCATTTAAGAAGAATAAGGTCTAAGGTTCTCGAAACAGATGAGATGCTAGTCTAGTCATGCCTTATGCCTGATGCCTTATGCCTAGTCGAACGCAAAACAGAAATACCCCATCAAATTGAAATTGGTAAAGAGTTGAAGATGAAGGAATGCTATGCTATGCTATGCTATGCTGCTAAAATAAAATTAGAAGAGAGAGAATAGAATTAGAAGAGAGAGAAATAGAATGAAGAAGAAGTAGTAGTGGACTAGTGGGGGCTTACAGAGAGAGCGAGAAAGAAGACGAGCTTGAAGGAGAACTTGCGAAGATCTTTAAAGAGAAGATAGCAGAGGACAATGAAGGTAGACCCCATCAAAGAAAGACTTGATGCTCCCGTATTCACCTCCGCCAGTATCTCTCGTTCTCTTCCCGTCAGAATTCCCCCCGCCGTCGTTGCCGTCGCCATCGCCATCGCCATCTTTTTCTTCCTTCCGATCCGCACCAGCAGTAGCCAACCCAGCAAACATTCAAACTACTTTCCCTTCCTCTAGTAAGTACTACTGTATAAAGTACTGTATCATCCATTTTGAACTCAATAAATGAAACTGAACAATCAACTAATTCTACAAACATAATTATCAACGTCTTGTCGCTTTGGCCGAGTGGTTAAGGCGTGTGCCTGCTAAGTACATGGGGTTTCCCCGCGAGAGTTCGAATCTCTCAGGCGACGTTTTTTTTTTTTTTTTCTTTTTCTTTTTCCCCTGCTTTTTACGTGTGTTACCTTATTCTTAACATTTGGTAGCCAATTCAAGTTTAGAATTAATTCAAAGCATGCATAATAATTAATGAACTATTGGATGCTAATAAAACTGGTGCACATTCAACATTCGTCCTTGATACGGGGTTGCATTCTTTTTTATTCTTTTAGGTAGAATAGCAAAACGTAGCTTTCATCTTCCAAAACATGTAGAGGAGTGTAGAGAAATAAGGCTATTATTATTGTGAATTAAAACTCATCTCGTTAAATTTCGAGTATACAAACTTATCCTTTTGATTCTTCGTTTCATATTTAAGATCATGCAACACAATACCCAATCGAATCGCAAGCAATAAGTTCTAACACTTCAATCAAAGCATAACTATCACAACGATTCCAACTATCCATTTTATACTCAACAATCAAACATGTGGTTTTCACAAATCTTATTAAGTATTCACCCGGGAGGAATATATATATATATATATATATATATATATAGAGAGAGAGAGAGAGAGAGATGAGAACTTTGAATTTCAATTTTCAATGATCTTATTTGATATTCCAATTCTAATATAAGAAGAGTATTCCCAAATCTAAAAATAAAAATTAACAGCTAGTCTAAGATCCAAAGAAATGGTTACTAATTAAATAATATTGCACCAAATTACATTACACCACCGGGCTATAAACGGCATTGTCATGCAACTCATCTCGCAGATACTAGAATAATATGTCCATCTTGCACCACGATGCTGTTTCGGCAACGATTTCTCAAGTGTTAATCGTAGTTAGGACTAAGGCCATGGGTATAGTAGATTCCAGCAGGTTTGATTCCCCCTTCCCTTCTTGTTGTATGTAAATTTATGTCCTAGGCTTTGTGCTTCCATAGACAAAAGAAAATAATAAAAAAAAATCATTCATTTATTGAGTCTTGTCATATACTCCCTCTGTCCCACACTCCCACTATTAGCTTTCAGAACTAGGGATGACACAAGTATTTAGGTGAGTATTTTTAGACAAATTTGCCTTTAAAGTAGATACAATAAAGTAATAGAGATATATTATTGTGAGATAATAAAATAATAGATAGGAATATTTGTTGTGAAGAGGGAAAAAATCAGAAAGATAGAGAGTGATTGGGGAGAGAAAGTTTATTCTTCTTATTGTATTTGTGAGTTAGTGGAGAGGTATTATGGGGAAGTTATGGGATTTGATGTTTTTTGAAAGCTAAATGTGGGACAAAAAATATGGTGTTCTTGAAATCTAATAGTGGACGAAGGGAGTATTATATTATCAACCTATGCGCTCTTAGCCTCCAAGATAGGTTGAGTAATTACAAAACAACCCAAGAGCGGCAATCTCATCGTAAACTAAGGAAGATTACTGATTGTGTGTCCGATTAGTTTCTTGCACACTTATTTGGAAAATAAAGATTGACTAATTATGAATACTTTGCCCTCTTATGTTTAATTATGAATATAAGTTCTAATTGTATGAACTTGGTCCATCATACTCATACCCATTTATCAAGGTAACTAATAGAGTATTACGCTTTAGACTTGCTGATTCTTGTAGGAACTTGGATCTTGTAGTAGAAGTAAATAAATTGACTAGATCTGATTTTCAGGATACTTGCGTTACTAAGACTGAATTAAAATAGGTAAGTTTAGTACCTATTGTAGTGTGAATTGAATTTCTCGTTTAGATCTGTGTGTCAGGGCAGTGCGTCAATTGTCATGTCTCTACTGGAATGTGGGATAGTTATATGTAAGAGAAAAAGTAGGTCGTAGAACAAAATTGGACTGAATTAAACGAAACTAAACTGAATAAATAGTATTATACGAGAGAAAAATAAATTGCAAAATGGAATTGAGCTAATTGAGAAATGATGAAATAAAGACACCTAGGGCCTGCTTAGATTGGGGTGAAAAATTATGGGGGTAATGAAGGAAATTAAAGGGCAAAAATGAGGTTGGAGGCGATGGTGGAGGAAAATTTATGGTGGAAGGAGGAAAATAAAGGGGAAAAATTTTGCCCACCCCCAAGGATAATTTATTCCCCCAACAAGAAGAAATAAACTTGGGGGAATAAATGACAAATATTCAACAAATTTGTTACTAATATTAAAAAAATTGTCAACCATTCAGTAAAATTTTGTTACTAAACAAAGCCAAAAAAATTATGGAATTGAGTCGAAAATCGAAATTCCCCTACTCTTTTCGTTTTTCACGCCCACTTTGTCAGTTTAATCGCCGAATTCTGTACACTAAAAAAGTAACGCCAGAGATATAACTTCTTCGATGAAGGAACCGTCACCATAGTTATTCCTTTCCTCTTCCCTACAATACCACAGTGAGATTCTTGCCATAAATACTTGCCGGATTTCATGTTCTATACTCGTCGAAAAATTTCACATGACCTATTTTGAGTTTGATGGAAGGAATTTTTTTCTTCATTTTCATTCCCTCTTCTACCATAGTTTTATCGCTTAAAACCTACAATTATCCCTCTCTAGTGAAAAGTTTACCCTCTCTATTCTTCCTCATTTCATTTTTGTAACCTTGATAATGTGGCAACTTCTTCCTGACTATTATTTTTGTGTGTTACTATACTTGATGGATAGGAATCGTTGTCCGAAGAAAAAAGAAAAAAGAAAAAGGCAAAAGAAGGTGGACAAGTAAAAATAAAAAGTCAAAAAAAAAAGGCGTCCAAGTCTTCCTCTTCCGTCGGTGTGTCGCAAATCAGAATAGACAATACATAGAGACAGTGTGTCTTCCACTCCAGCTGCCGGGTTTGTTGAATTACTCCACATTACAACAACATTACACTCCCGAAAGAGCCGGCCACCTTAACTGTGCTGTGCTGTGCTGTACTAGTGTGCTGTACTGTTGAGGGTGTGAGTGACCATCATCACTTCATTCATTGTAAGCCACCACCACTAATGGCACTAACACACCTGTAACTGTTCTGTAACTATTCTCCTTCCATTCTCCCATTTCTCATTTCTCATTCCTCATTTCTCATTTCTCTCTCCACCCTAACTACCACTACCACTACCACAAGCACACCGCAGTGTGCGACTGTGACTGTCATCTTCCTCCAAGAAAACCCTAGGCCCCTTAAATTTTACTTTAATTCCACTTCCATCGCTGCCTCGTTAACTTAAAAAGGTATGCTGCTCTTCTCTTCTCTTCTCTCCTCTCCTCGATTTATCCTCAATTCTTGCATTTTAATTTCATACGAGTAATTTATTTATACTCAGCTCTACTGATTATAGTTATAGTTATAGTTATAGTTATAGTTATAGGCTTATAGTCATCCCAATCGCTGACTACGATAATTCCCTTTCGAAACTAACTGGATCAGAAGCCACAAATCAAAGCATGGGACTACTTTGCAGTAGGCATCAACATTACAACAAACCAGATTCAGAAGATGCTCAGGTTTTTTCTTTCTGCTCAATTTTGCTTCTATCTTCATCATTTCACTGATGAATGTGATGCCCTTTTTGTATTGTATACCTAATACCTTCTCAAACTCATCTCTATGGAGTACTATTATAGTAGTATTCATTACTCTTTTTTACCTCATCGCATCTTTTCAATTTCAATTTCAGGCCACAGAGATAGAGAGACGGATTGAGCAAGAAACTAAAGCTGACAAACATATACAGAAGCTCTTGTTACTTGGTATGCTTATATTCACTCATCCCTCTCATCATCTGCTTCTTCTCTTCCATATCTGCAATACACTTTCATCACATTAATACTAAGCTACTAGTAGTATATCAATATCATATCATAATAGGGGAAGGTATGAAAATTTCTTGCATGCAATTCACACCACTGCTGCTCTCCTATGCATAGCGGTCGACACAAGGAACCCCAATATTCATACTTGAACTTAGTTCTGGGTTGATCATCCATCAACCTGTTGGGAACACCCTTGCCTCATTCAATAGTATCAATACTAATTAAGGGAAAGATCCATGAATTCCTTCATGATTTTTTTTGCCCTTTTTGGGCTAGCAAGGGACAAAGGAGAATCAGCTGAAAGCATTTTGGATGTTATTGTATATGCCAAAATCTCAACTCTATTCAACTAAATGCTTGGCTCGTTTTACTTTTATATTGTCCACAAGATAATGCATAGAAGGACTTGAGGAGCTGCCTTATTCATACCTTGGACATGATTTTCAATTTGACAATTTGCGAATGAGTGTCGTCATTCAAGTTTTCATAGGAAGCCTTTCAGAAAAAGGCTCTTGGCTTGTATGCCTCCGTGAGTATGAATTTGTTGAACTCAAGTTACTTTCCCTAAACCTTTCCCTCTTTGTCTGTTTTGTTGCGTGCTAAAATGTTGATAAATGACCCATAAATTTTTCCCGAGAGCACTGTAATTGTCCTGAAGATGTCTGCTAATTAATAAAGTCCATGTTGGTACGGATTTGGGCTACACCTGTTTTCATTTCACTATGTGTTCTGTGTTGCACCACCAAGGAAAAGGAGAAGAAGGACAATCGTTCAACTTCTATTTTCTCTTCTTCCTCGTGATACATGCAAATATAATCGTTCCTCGTACGTTTTAGATTCTACTTAACCCATATGTAGGACGTGCATGAAATTATTAATTTCTGACAAATTTTGTCCTTTCTCTGTTATCTGTCGGTTGTGGTGACGCTTGCTTGTGAAGGCGCTGGAGAGTCTGGAAAATCAACAATATTTAAGCAGGTGAGATAGCATTTCAGTACTTTGAAATAGATTTCCAAAATTTCTGGACATCATTGTTTCCTTACTGTAAGTGGGTTCTGCTTTGCAGATTAAACTATTGTTTCAGACAGGATTTGATGAAGGAGAACTAAAGAGCTATATACCTGTCATTCATGCCAATGTCTATCAGACAATAAAAGTATGCAATACTTGAAAGGGTGTGTCGGTTGTTTCCCTTTTTTTTTTTTTTTTTTTTAGATGTGAAAGTTGTTCATGCTATCCCACTATTTAGCATTATGCTTAGTTAAATAAGGTGGTTGTTAATTAATAGATACTAAGTATCTAATCCATGCCCAATTTGACAGTTGTTGGTTGATGGTTCCAAGGAATTGGCTCAAAATGAAGCAGATTCGTCAAAGTATGTTTTGTCTATTGACAATAAGGTTAGACTTAAATATTGAACTTTCTTTCTTCATCAGATAGTTTTTATGATGCTTTATGTGCCGAAGCTGCTTTGCTGAGCCCAGTAGGTAAATTTTACAGAGCTTCTTGTTGCTGGTCTATCCTGGGAGGGAGGGAAAGGGTTGTGCGAGAGGATTATGTTTCTGCAGTTATACTAAATAGATTCTTTACATGTTAGGAAATTGGAGACAAGCTGTCTGAAATTGGTGGCAGGTTGGATTGTCCACAACTCACTAAAGAACTTTCCCAGGAAATCGAAAAACTATGGAAAGATCCAGCTATTCAGGTTGTAGTGTCAAGTGGATCTTTTAAAATCAATTTCAGGTCTTTTATATGACTTATTTGCATACGATTATATTCAGCAAGCAAAACTCATTCGTATGTGTGTTCTATGTAGGAAACTTATGCGCGTGGTAGTGAATTTCAACTTCCAGAATGTACTACTTACTTTATTGAGCATCTTAATAGACTTTGCGATGTAAATTATATCCCTACAAAGGTGTGTGAGCTTTTGCACATTTTCTTATCCCCCCCCCCCCCCTCTTCTTTTGGTAGCAAGTATGTGTATTTATGCGTTTCTGCTTAGGATTAGGAAAAAAGTCGTTACTAAACTTCATGATATATTTGGTATTAAGTACTCAGCTTTATTGTGCCAAGTACGGATGCTTTGCTTCAAATTCTGCGATTGTCCAATTACTTGGAAGGGAATAAAGAACTATGTTTTTGTAACAGAATATAGCTTCCAGATGTGGGTCTTCCAGTAAAGCAACTAAGGATATATTAGTATTGTAGCATAATGTGTGCTCCTTATATCATATGGTGGTTTCATACGAAGGGAAAAGCTTGTTGTTGCTCAAGTGTGCTTGCAGCTTGAGTTTGACATTTAATGATATAGTTTGTATGAAGATAAATATAGTGAACTTTATTCATGCTGGAAGACAGTAAAACTAACAGATGCAACTTAGTTTGCTGACATTTTCTAGGAAAATTTGATATAAATAATCCTAAGTTTAGACTATCAAACAAATATAATCCCACAAAGGAAAATCTACACCAATAATCCCAAGTTTGTATTTTTGTCACATGAATAGTCCCCAACTAACGGTGTTAAGTTTCTGTGAAGGTTTTGCTGACGTGGCACTATCAGAATTAAATTTCTTTTTTAATTCACATGAAATTTCTTGCTCTGCATCCTCTGTCTTCTTTTCTCTCTCTAAAACTCTGAAACACTCATCCAAGAAGATCGTCACCTCAAAATTCTAAAGAGAGAGAAACCCAATCTTCCCTCAACTCCCTAGCACCACAACCACCACGACCAACTCCAGCAGCAACAATAGCAATGGAGGAGTTAGAATACTCATCACCAGATCTGCCCCGAACAACCCATACCCAACATTCGCCTCTGCTGATACAAGCAAGTCGTCCAAATACTCACTGGATCCTCCAATTCCACCACCTCACCTTACCTCACCATCATCACTGGAAATTGTGACAGTGACACAATTCGTTGTCCTCCGCCCGCATCAAAAAATTTCGTGATTCCGTCAATCGGAACTGCCCCAAAAACACATGGATTGACGCATCAAGAGGAGGATTAGTGCATTGAAGAACACGATCAACCCCGGCACACCCATAACAGGATGAATTAGTAAATGGCAATGGATTTGATCTTTTGAATTTAATTGTTTTAACTTTCTACTGTAAGAGAACTTGAAGCCAAGAATATAAATAAAAATTCAAGGTGATGTAAGGCAGGCACGTCAAATGATTTTGAAAGGAAAAATTCACCCAGAAGAAGCTTGAATGATGGTGGTAAAGTGAATAGTGATGAGATCTGGAAAATAAACCAGGTAAACTACAAGTATATGAGAAAGTCAGAGAGACCACGAAGAAAGAGAAGGAAAACCAAAAGAAACATATTTTTTTTTAATAAAAAACCTGCCACGTCAGTAAAATTTAACAGATACTTAACACCGTTAGTCAGGGACCATTTATGTGACAAAAATGCAAACTTGGGATTATTTGCATAAATTTCTCATAGTGGGATTATTTTTGTTTTAAGGCATAAACTTGGGATTATTCTTATCAAATCATCCTATTTTCTATGTTGACTAGAAGACCTGTTATTCTCTTCTCTAAAGTTGATGGATGTTAGAACTTTTGGATTGTTAGCTTCTGGATGATATTTTTTTTTTTTTTCTTTACTTCTACTAGTGATGGCTGGAATTGCAGCTCTTTTTGCTAACATCTTCTATCTGTAGCTGAAGTAAATGTGTATTTATATTTGGTGGAACATCTTGTTATGGTATCTTGAGCTATATTGGTTAGAAACTTATGTTATCATCATAGTCAAGTTCTGTATGTGCCCAAGCTGTTCATGAGACTCTTTATATGCAGGAAGATGTACTTTATGCTAGAGTTCGGACAACAGGTGTTGTTGAGATCCAGTTCAGGCAAGTATCTTTGTTTTTGTTGATCTTTTCCAAATGAATATTCTGTAGTAATTTTTTCTTTGCTTGGTAAGATAAACACAATGTTAGTTCTTATCTCTTAATGACACGTCCTATGATCAAACTCATTGTCATTAGTGATAATGATATGAATATTACTGTTATAGGTAGTCATGAACTTCATCTATTGGAGACTATCTTGAGATGATGTGCTAAAGGAATCATGCAAACTAGTATCTTCTATGCTATCTATATTACCCAACATATATAGAATGTACAATCTTTTCTCGTCTCATTTCTACCTTTGGCTGGCAATTAATGTTTTCACATTTTGCAGTCCTGTTGGGGAGAACAAGAAAAGTGGTGAAGTGTATAGACTTTTTGATGTTGGAGGCCAACGCAATGAGAGAAGGAAATGGATCCATCTATTTGAAGGTGTTACTGCAGTAATATTTTGTGCTGCTATAAGCGAGTAAGTTAATTTATTGAATACTTTGTTTAAGATTTGCCTAAAGTAGTTGTCTCACTTGCCGGTTTGTGATGTTCAAAAGAAAATTTTACATTTCCTGTTATACTTTTAGTCATTTTCTGTGGCATATAATTCCACTAATTTCCTTGCCATATAGAGAGACTCTTATTCTGAGTTATTAAGCAATTTATCACTTGCAACGCAATTGTTGCTCAATGTTCAATACTGATACTACTATTTTGTTGTTATTTGTATTTTTTTTCCTTTATTGAATATTTTCATCGCTCTTCCTTTATTTTTTGTTTGCTATATCTATATCTTTTAGTATTTAGTTTACTCTTTCTGGTAGGGGTTTTTCCGACACAGCTCCTCCAATATTCTGTAAGGAATGCTGCATACATCTTTCCTCCCCAAACTTAATTTTTGTGATACTCCCTGCATTGTTGTTCTCGTTGTAAAATCTAGGATTAGTTTCTTGTTCTTGTTATTCTTATTGAATTGTAGTTTCCAACTCTGCTAGTGGAAGAGACACTTTTCCACTGTCAACATATTTGCCACATTCATTCACTTACAATGGAACAGCCAGTCCTTCAATTGCCCTTCCATATATCCTTCTAAGTGAATCACTGGGAGAGTAGTGTTTGTGTAATTGAATCGTAATTAGCGCAAATAATTTAAAGCATGAAATGAGCTGCATTTGCTGATCCTCCTTTTTTGTCACCGAGGAGAACTAGGCAGTGGCTGCCTGCCATGCAGGATGAGCTTCTCATATTCTCATACGTCGTTGGCTGATTGCTGCAAGGTTCCTTGCTGCTGGATTTTCCAAAATTCCTCTAGCTTCAGCACAAATCAGAAACAATGAGAGGGATCAAAATTTGTCTTTTCCCTCTTAGTAAGCTCACATCACCACCAGTCAGCACCCTTCCTCCCGGGGTATTTGTACCCCGCTTTAGCAAGTTGTTATGGTTTGCTGTTCATGATCCAGCTACACTTCATCATTTATTTTATGACTACGTGTGGAAGACATGTCTGAGTTAGAATGAGAAAACTCGATCTCTGAAACTCCTAATTAATGTCATGTTTCTTGCATGGATTGGATATTGGATGTGCACTTTTTGACTTGATCAATACCGTGATTTTGACTATCATCAGATGAAGAACAGTCGGATGAATTGTGTAGCCTTAAAAAGGCAAAGGAAACTTAAGGGAGTCTGACACGTGGAAAACAAAGGGATGCTTTGCAGGAAAAAAAAAAAACAAAAAGTTTGCGAAATTTTGGAAATAATGTTCTACTTGCATCGTTTTCTATTTGGTGAGGCAAAAAATGTCGAGAATGAGGCCCAAAATTAAAACTAAATTTTGGGAAATACCTTGAGTTTGTTTTCTACACTTCTCATTTATACAGTGGCCATGTGTTTTTCCACAGTTCTCCAAATTGGAGTACTGTGGAAACACAGAGCAGAGAGCCTTCAGTCAGTGAAAACACTCACCTTTTCTTTTTAATTAAGTGGGGGATTGTGCATCTTGCATTCTTCACCCTTCCCAAGTCCAGGTATAGATCTATCACTGTCTGCCTATCTTATCCATCCTGACTCGTTTTTTTCCTCTCCCATCTAACTCTCTCTTTGTTGTGGAATCTCTCACATCCCTTTCTCCAATCTCCGTCGCTTTCTCTAGCTTAATGTGCACATGACAAATATTCTGTTGAGGAAATAATTGGTTGAAGACCAGAAGGGAGATTATGGTATTTGCCCTCTACCATTTTGAAAAGCATGTTCCTTTTCTATCTCTCCAAAATTTTGCATTTAGTTTTAGTTTCGTGGATGATTAACTTCGACTCAAAAAAAGGGGGGTTGGAAAAAAAGAAAAATATTGTTTTATGGTTTTGACTGTTGCACTCTTGTACTACTTTAACTCTGAAGAATGTAATTGTTTGTTATTAATGATTAGACTAGTAGAGCAATGTAATGGTAGGAGACAGTAGCTTCAAAAAGAGATCATTAGGCAATACAAAGCTGAAACCATGATTTAAGAACAATTAAAGAGAAATTTGGAGTAGATTTGTGTTGAAAGTTATCTTGTAGGTTGCAGAATAGAACTAAATTGAATGCAATGAGAACGACAAAATGAACAGGGCCTTAGTGTGAAACAGCTTATATAGCATGATTATATACTCTTGATTCGTATAGAAACTTTAAAGATAGTACTTATTTACTTATTCACTTTATTTAAGAAGCCAATTCCGCACATGTACATTTCCATAACTGCATAGATAGTATAGCATAATTCTGTAGAATTTCTTTCTGTTTAAACATATTTTGCACTTTGCTAAAGGAAAAATACAGCCTTTTGAACATGCTTTCGCAAAATTTCGCTGTTCTTTTAGGAGATTGAGAACTTGGAACAAAGCAGAAAATTTAATCTCCATAGATCCTTTGTCTTTGGGATATGGGGTGTAGTTTAACATTAGGTAGGATTGGTGATGGAAAACTAGGAAACGATAATGAAAAGAATTCAAAGCATGATCTTGTTTTTTNTTAACTTTCATGTAATTATGTTTCCAGTTGTATATTCTTGTAGAGATCGTCTTTGCTCAAAGTGTTGTTTTCTCTTCCTCTCATTTCTAGGGGAGGTTAAAAGGAACCACTCTTCCTTGTTCAGGGATCCCACAGTTGGGTATTTGCTTGCTGAGCCCCAACTACGCTGTGTTGAAAACTGGAAAACAGTCTCCCATAAGTCATAATGATAATATGTTGGAGTTGGAATTTCAAGTTGGGGGCATACTGGTACAAATTGCAGTGATTTGTATGCATTACTGGACTGTAAACATACATCCTTCTGACTTCATCAATGTAAATTGACTGATAGACTGTGACTACTTCATTGAGTTGATTCACTGAGGCATCAATTTGTTGTTGATATTTTGAATATCCGACAAAATTAACATCCTTTCTTCTTATTTTTTTGATGTTTTGACATAGTTATTGCTAATAATCCAGAAGTTTTTGAATTTTAACAATGAATTCAACTGATGCTGTTACTATATTCAGGTATGATCAAATGCTCTATGAGGATGAAAACAAGAATCGGATGATGGAAACAAAGGAACTCTTTGAGTGGGTCCTGAAGCAGCCCTGCTTTGAGGTTCTTTTCTATTATTGTGTCATCAACCTCTTATGAGAATGAATTATATGGCTGTCTTTTGGCAACCTGCGGGGGTGAATAATTTTGTCCCTTGGTGTATAATTACTCTAAACCCTTTTCTTTGCTGCAGAGAACATCCATCATGCTGTTTTTAAACAAGTTTGATATATTCGAGAAGAAGGTTCATAATGTATGTTAGATAAACACCATCAACCTAAGCTTTGTTAATGAAATCAGTATCTTTAAACTCTTATTCGTGAACTCATTTTGCAGGTCCCACTGAATACATGTGAGTGGTTTAAAGATTACCAGCCGGTTTCATCTGGGAAACAAGAGATTGAGCATGCGTACGAGTAAGTAATTCCTGGCCACTTTTATATTGCTTTGTATTTTTTTTGAATAGCAGTCTTTGAGTTTCGTTCAATTTGTTTTAGATTTGTGTGATAAACATTAACAGGTGAGTTGTAACAAGTTGAGAAAACAAATTTAGCTTTGAATGCTCAATGAATTTATTGCTTTACCCAGTGATCTACCATATAAAGCTTTACCCAATGATCTTGGATTGTAAATTTATGGACACGAAACTATTATATGGAGTAGACAAGTCTGGGCTGTGAGGATGAGTCTGAGGCCCCAAGCTCATTATTCAGAGCTTTTAGTTTTCGATCTAAATCCATGCTAAAATCAAGTACATGATTTTGTGCGATATCTTTAATCAATGCACTAGCAGTCTGTTTGGGCAAAAAAAGGGGATAAATTAGTGGCAAATGGCTCATTCCGATGTTTTATTTACTCTTTGAATTTCCGAATGAAGAAAACAAGTCGATGCTGAAGGGGTTGCATTATCTTGGACAATTGAAAAAATAGTTCATGCATCACATGAAACTTTTCATGATAAAGCTACACATTTTTCGTTGCCGGTCTCATTTTCTGACCATGTTGAGCCAATGGGGAGCCGGTGAATAAAAAACTTGCCTTCGATACTTGCTCTGTTGTATTGTCAGGTTTGTGAAGAAGAAATTTGAAGAGCTGTATTACCAATGCACTTCACCCGACCGTGTTGATCGCGTCTTCAAGATTTACAGAACTACTGCTCTTGACCAGAAACTTGTGAAGAAGACATTCAAACTGCTAGACGAGACTCTGAGAAGGAGAAACCTATTTGAGGCCGGTTTGTTGTGATACAGTACAGTGTTATGGTGTCAGCTTCAAGTTTGTCAATAGTATTAATTCGGGGGACAGGAAGGGGGCACAGATTTTGAAGTTTGTCAATTATTCAAAGAGGGATATGGGTTTTTGACACCAAATTTGCTTATTATCATTACACCACACGAACGTTTGAGTGATTACCGAAACTTACTCCACAAGCTAGTTTGAATTGTGTTAGTATTTATTTATCATTGGTTTGCCTCCACCCTTTTGGAGAGCAAGAATACCCTATAGGTTGTAGGTATCTATATACTGTCAGCAGATTATTATTATTATTATTATTATTATTATTATTATTATTACTGACAGTGACAGATGCCAAGTTAATGAAGTGAACTTATTCTGAGTATCTGCTATTTACAGTTTTTGTTGCCGTTACCAAGCATTTTGTGATAAAGGTCCAAGGATTACTTAGGCAGTTTAAGTAATGCTTGGAATCAGGATATTCATGTTTGAAATTACTATTGAGTTAAGCCTGGCACATTTGTTAGAGATGAGATGAGATGAGATGAGATGAGATTAGTAGGGTCTTGCAAAAAGTGCTTTTACTTGTTTACTTTGAATAGAAGCAAAAACTTGTTGAAATGAAGAGAAATTATATTTGAAGGTTTTGTTTGGTTTGCCGAGAGGTTTCTCATGATTTGCTTTTGCAAAAGGCAATCATGATTGGGAAGAAAATTATGGAGGGGATTTGGTGAAGGGAACAAACAGCTACCGCAATACCTGTCAAGTTTGGTGTAGTGAACACACAGGATAGCATCAAGGAGAGATCTGTAATTGGTTAGAATGTATTTGAATGTCCCATACATGAACATGGGTTATCTCAATTCTTGGATGCATGACATTGGAATGAAACTAATACCACTACCACGTATCATCAGAAAATCCACTAATAATGTTAGTGAAGAAATACTGTAAAGCTTACACCCAACCAAGATGCATTACATACATAACATACATCACATACATACATACATATGGTATATGTATATCCTGGATTTGGAGTTGAATTGGTCTATACTATATAGAATGATTAAGGAGGGGCCTCCCAAACATCAAAGACATTTTCTTCGCTATGAAGAGCGAATAGGCGGTCACCACCAATGGAGAAGTCGCAAATAGGACCTCCATAGCCACGCCTAAGCCTAGAGGTCAAGACCCAATCAGAGCCGGAGAAGACAGAGATGGAGTCATTCATGGAAGAGAAGAGCTGGGCATTGTGGAAGGCCAGCTTGGGATAGCAAGGCTCATCCTCGGCCGTCTTGATGCCTTTCATGACAAGCCGGCTCCTAGAACTCCATCGGACGCTGGCAGCTGAGCTCCTGAGGTCCATAAACCCCAAGTCCTCAAACTCATTGACTACACATATGGAACTGGTCTCTTCCATGGCTATGGCGTCCCTTACACGCTTGTCGTCCACGGTCAAGGCCCCCAAGTCGGACCAAGACCAAACCATGGATTTGGAGCGCAAGTCTAACAAGCTGATGTAACAGTTGTCTTTCCTAGGGAAAAGGGTGGCGACGAGTAGGCAATTGGCAGCGGGAAGCCACTGAAGACGATCAGCATCGCCCAATGACCAGCCGAGGGGCTCGTAGAAGAAATCAACCTGCTGGCCAGTGATTTGATCCCAGACCCCAATGCCATACTCGTTGCTCCTACCTTTGCAACTGGAGAAGATCTTGTGATCAGGGGAAGGGGTGAAAGTCAAGGCCCCAGCTGTAAAGCTCTTGACTTGGCTGTCATGGCAGACCTGAAACCTGTGGTGGAGGTCCCCGTCGGAGGCATTGAAGAGGCCCATGCCGCCGTCTCCTCGGCCGAGCCTCTCGCAAGCGCTGACGACAATATGCTGAGAATTGAGCCAGCCCACATCGTTGACAATCTGGTAATCGAGATTGAGAGGGGGGTGTTCCTCAAGCATCCAATCATAGACATGGACTATGCAGCCGTGGGCGACGCAGCAGCCACCGTCCGGACCAGCACGAATAGCAGTGCCATCTCCAGGGGCTCGGCCAGTGACGGAGGCAGTTAATCCGAGGCGGTTGCCATCAAAGGTTCCCCATTTGGCAGAGCGGACATGATCGGAGAGGCCGTAGAATTGGGCCTCACGGTAAACAAGCTTGTGAGAGAGATGAGAGGGGATGCAAAGCTCTCCGGTACGGAGAAGGTCGAGAAGGACGGCGAAGCAGTCGGGGTTGCGATCAATGAACAAGGGAGGTGGTTGTTGTTGTTGTTGTTGTTGTTGAGAATCCGAAGAGGAAGAAGAAGAAGAATTGAGGGCGGTGAGATTCCAATCATCATCAAAGAGAGCGCCGAAAAAGGAATGACGACCGGCATTGGCAAGAGTGGTGGAAGTGGTTTGGAAGATTTTGCCACCAACGTTGAAAGAGATGACGTCTCTGGGGTTCCCCAATCCCATTAGTACTCCACTATTATGTGTCTCTATCTATCTGAGTCTGAGTCTTGAGTATGTGGATTGAATGAATGAATCGAAAGGAATAGAATTAGAGGGTTCGATATGATATGATATGATATGATATCTCTGATATCTTTCTGTTCTGTTTCTTTTTGTGAATGTAGGACTGAGTATATATATATCTCATCTGCTGTTTTTCCCAACCCAAAAAAGAAAACAAACAAACAAACAAACAGGGGAACTCTCCTTTCTTCTGGTGGGTGACTGTGTATTATTGATTGGATTGGATTGGATTTGGGGAAGACAGAAGAATGTCACCAGAATTCCTTTTATCAGCAAATTCAAAAGGAGGCCATTATTATCAAAATCAAAAATGAAAAATCAAAATGGAAGCAACCAAATCCGAATTACTGTACTTGTGTTTTGTTTTGCTGTCTTCACTTGGGAATAAAACCTTTCAATTTTTTTTAAAAAAAAAAGGAAGAGTGGAAGATTTGGTGGGGAGGGAGACGACGAGAGATATCGGAGCAGTTGAATGAGAATTTTTCAATTGCCAGTTGACCTCTCTTTCTCTCTCTCTCATCTTCTTAAACTGCGGCACTTTGCTTGTGTCCGTCTCCACCCCTCCTACCTTTTTCCACGTTTGGGCCTCGCCTCGCCTCGCATTGTTTCTTTTCTTTTTGGTCTATTCACTGACTTTCTTTTTCTAATCATAGCGCCCCAACATAATTTTATTTTTATTAGTACTTTTACTACTAATTGGAGACCGTGGAAACACTATCAATTTGGTCGTATCTAAACTGTTTTTAGTAGCAATTAAAGTTGGAGAAGACATACTTGTTAATTTTATTGGAACCAAAACGTTTTTGGGTTAAACCAAACAAGTGAAACAATCATAATTTAATATAAACGGATGTATAAGATTTATTCACCTAATTTTAACCGTGTACATAAAAAGTTTCAGTGACCACAGCTAACTAGAAGACGAGTACTATTTGACAATTTATTAGAGGTTGCCTTACAGTAAAGCTAATCTAATACCACACCTAATTGAGGCTTGAGACCAAAGAAGACGAGTCTAAAACAAAGGAAACCCCAGCAGTTAAAGCTTCACGTCTTTCTCACCAATTTGGCGTTTATTGCTTTACTTTGTTCTTTTTCTTTAAACTACTGTACTTTATTTTTTTTTTGGTGTCTGCAAGGAGGTTCCTCCTTGGGCGTGGCTAAAGGGCACCTCCTAACGTGCGACCTTGATATTCTACGAATAAATTCGTGTAGGTGCTCCCCAGGAGGCTCGAATCCATGACCTGGTGTATAAGCCAATGCTTGTTTACTAGTGGGCCAACACCTATTGGGTAAACTACTGTACTTTATTTAATCACATTACTATTCTATCTTTCTCTCCCTCTTTCGTAACTTTATTATAGATATATAATAATAAAACTCTATATAGTAGTAGCAAGAGACTACTATTAATTAATGGGCAAATTGTTTATTGAAGGGTATTTAGAATACCTATAAGGTCGGCCCAATCTAGAGAACGTGTCTTCTGGGGCGTCTTTCAATTATGAAGATATAAAATGTTTCTCGGAGTTGATTACAATAAGATTTTTCAAAATTTTAACTTTTAAAGATATAATAACATGTCTCTCTTGAAAATTACTAATCCATTGTGCCCTCATTAGTCATTATGTATAGATTGTTTGTTTCCCCTTGTCCCACCTTAATATATACTCCATCCGGCTTGAAATCATCTTAACATTTGCTTTTTACACTAGTTTTAAGAAGAAATATGTTGGACAACATAGCCCTTGGTGATTGCCCTTATCCACTTGCTTTTCAAATTATTGCAAATTTCAATGTAAATGAGAGAGGGGTATGTTG
>BSSO01001120.1:0-25797 GCA_030267885.1 Mesembryanthemum crystallinum
AAGATACTTTGATAAAGCCACCCACTTGCCTCCCTAAGGGGTAAACTAGACTATTCCCCCTCTGCCTTAAAAACTGTGCAATAGCAATTGCACAAGTTATAGTGGGGCGGAGGGAGTATCCTTCAAGAAATATCTTAACTTACAATTACAAATTTGTTAACTTCACAAATTCTAAAAGCAGCAGTGACATGCCAGTTGGATCTGATTTTCCACAAAATATATGAGTTAAAATCATCTCGCATAGTTTTTACTGCACACCGCAGTGCTAGTACTAAATATCACTACATTCTTCCCAAACTAGTTGCCCCTTGCTAATTCAATTTGTGAAGCTGACAAATTTGGTACAAAGGGAGTACATTGTACAAAGTAATGGTTTCTACAGAATTGGACATCTTTCTGAGTTAGGCCCCATCAGCATTCTGAGTGAATTAAAATACAAATTGAAGGATGATTGGGGTTTTAGTTATGGTGATATAAATCCAGGTTTGTGATCACATTTTTGGCCAACTCAAGATTTAAATTTTGCTATATCTTAGGTAACATGCAGACAAATGACCACGACTACACAAATGAATTCTGCTTGCCTTTCACAGTAGAAGAAAAATACCAAAGAAACAATGGTACCTGTTGATTGGTTTCCCAGTGAATATAAGCGGCAAATATTTGACATAGCTCCCAACACCAAAACATTCACCTATTCGCTGTATTTCGTTGGCATTCCGGAGAATCAATGCCTTCCAAAGACGACAGTAGTCATTCCTGAATCCTTCATCCAATTCCTTGTACATCCCATGGTCTAAAAGCACTGGAAAACTCTTTGCTATGTCAATAAACTTCATTCCAAATACAAAAGATAATAAACTCCATAACTTAAAGAAACTGTAAGATGTGAACAATTGCAAGAACACACCCAAAGTGAAGCCTTGTTGACCCTTTGGAGAAACTAGAATATTTCCAGGATGTGGATCACCATGCACGAAGCCATGAACGAAAATCATATCAGCAAATACTTCCACCAATGCTTTCGCAACCTGAAGTGAAACAAATCCTTAGCTATTACAAACCATTTTCAGCAATTTTTCTGTATGGTTATTTCTGACGCATGTTTTGGAGTTTGAGTAGTTGTGCCACCAATAGTTTTGCTGACGACACGTTCCTCAATCCACCAAATGGGATAACCCCATGAACCTAAAAACCTTTGTCCATTTTCCCCCTTTTGACTATTTTATTCAAACAGTTGATATATTGGAGTCATATATTATCTCTAGGTCATATTCTATGATATAGAAGAAGAGGCATGAGGCAAACCTTCCTTGGATCTATTCCTGATTCCTCCAGCGATTTCAAGTCATCAACCTGAAATCCAAGACAATCTAGCTTAATGCCATGTTGAAGTACCAAACTTTAGCAAACTACCACTACAAAATCCTATTTCCATACAAATTATGATGTCATCAGGAAAAATACACAAATCAATATAATGGGAAGTTTTCTTGGCTACCATGGGAGTCTCTTAGCATTTCTTAAGATATAGTACTATATATTGGGACTGACAAGACAGAGAGAATTGCCCAACTTCTCGAATTAAGATGCAGTACATGCATACAATTTGTTAGGGTGATTTGTACACCTGGTATCTCAGCATTTTCTTTATTAGGCAGGAGAAGAATCTATACTAGGTAGTCAGGGGAGAAGGTGTCATCCTATGTCATCCCAAGCAAAGAACAGAGTTACTTAATCACATGCCAAGCACTCGGAATATCAGATAAAGAAACATTGGAAAAGAACCCAACACATAAGCCCATAATGAAACCAAAAGTAAAACCACAACCTCATCACACCAAGTATCCCCCCGACTGACAGAAAGTATGATAAAATCTCTCCAGTTAATGAACCCATATCATAGCCATAAAACACACCTCCATAGGGTTCACTGCTGCTTGCTCCATCCAGAAAAAGTCGGCACAAGAATCAGCACTCAACACTATGAACCATGTTATAAGGGAGACTATGAATAAAAGGTCCCAACAAAGAAACCAAATCCCCAAGTTCCCTTCCACCTTGGAAGTAAGATTGCCCACCAAACTACTACCTCCTGAATCATAAACTTAGAAAGGTGCAGGATATGGGTATAAAATATAAATCAAGGAAAGAGAATGGAAATTGTGCTCCCTTGCTGAGAGTCCTTCAAAAACCAACCCTTGCCCCCTCCACCAACCTTGAAGTAGACCACAGAAAGATAACATTGCAGCATGAGACATTAAAATCTTAGAAAATATTCATTCGATTGCATGGCTAGGTTCTGCCTAATGGTGCTTAATAGTCTGAGTAAATACTGAAGCAGTTTCATAGTGCAACAGCAATTGGAATCAGACCTAAATAAGTTGCCAGAGCAGTTACACTTTCGTACAATTTCATAAAAACAAGGATTTTAATATTTTAAACCCAAAAAAAAAAAAATACTTGTTTCTTCTTTCTCAAGTAGACTACTTTTTCAGAGGGAGCACTTCATGCATTTGTGACTCATGGGATGATAAAATGGAAAAAAAGATAAACAATACAACCAAAAGTCAGTGAAGCTGGCATATTATACCGATTGATGAGAACATTATACAGGTAATACCTTGTGGCCGGAACAAAACTGCATAGTCAAAACCTGGCTTGTTGTCAAGTCCTATACATTTAGCACGATGGTCAGCTTAGGTAAAGCATATACTCAGTAGAGATCCATACAAACTCAGGGATAGGCAAAAGACAGTCATCATGGCAGATTCTAACCCAATGAATCCCAGGGACCTTGACATTCTTGTTGCTCCTAAAATTGTTGGCTGTCCTTTCAGAATTTCTTGCTTCCTGAACGAAATCTTCAGAGCTCCCAAAAACAAAAACAAAGATGACATTAGAAATCATGGAAATAGAGATGACTTTGGTACATACTTATCTTGAAGTAAAAAAGGAAGCAAAAAAAAGAAAGAAAAAAAAAAAAACTTCTTTAAATGAAATCCTTTTATTATAACATTAGTCTCACTATCAGTTGAAACATGAAATCCACAGGCTATTCAAATCTCTCCGTTGTCAAGAAAAAAGGGCACAATAACATATTCTTTTACTTTTCATCATGAGTTCATGACAATAATATCAAAGTATATAGCTTACCCAAAATAATGTAAAAAGAAAAGCTTATCTCATACAAGACATTTCTTATTAGTATGAAGAAACCTTCTAATCAATTTCATACCACCCAATTAACATTCAAGAATAGGGGGAAAAAAACATGAAACAAAAGCTTCAGCAGTCATGCAGCAGGTGTTTATCGATCTCTCAGCAATTATAGGTGTTCCCTCACAAGATTGTCAGTTCTAACTGATGAAAGACCTCTTCATGAACCTTGTGCTCATGAAAATGATGCTCAATAAGAAACCAGCCCAGACCGATTATAGAAAGGGTGGGATTGTTTGAAACACTCTTATGGTTTTCTAAGTGTAATTTATATTTAAGTTACTCAAGTATCAAATTAAAGTTCAGAAAAGAAAATCCAGCACCCTGCTTGAAAAGTTGTTCAGTGAGCACACTGACTCCTTCACAACGCAGGTGAACAACAAAGCTAAGCCAATCTTCAGCAGGATTTGCTAAAAATCCATAAGCCAAAGGGCTAAAATGTTGATGAGGAAACAAAAGTAGACTAGCAAATAGATTAATGATGTTCTATCCATGAAACTAACCAAGTTCCACAGAAACAGCGTCCTTAAATCCAGAGAGAATCTTTTCGAATCTGTATTCAGGGAATAGCTGAAGGAAACAAAAATAAAATAATTATTATCGAAAGAACAATCAGAGTATATAAAAAGTCCTGAAATGGTATTTTTAAAACGTTAATAACTTGAAGGGATATCTATTGAAGCAAACAAACAAGCTATTGATATCTAGATAAATGCTCAAAGTTCAGAAGCAAAAGATTACAGCTGAAGGACCAGAAAATCAGAGGCAACACATTGCTGGATGTCTTGCCTCAGCCGACTCAATATCACCTAAACTGGATTAGGTTAGGCAGCTTGAGTTACATATTGTATGGTTAATTTTATGGGTAATCCAATTGTAAATCCATACAAAATACACATTGCCAGAGGTCTCGGTCTCATCGGGAGACTCCAACCCATTTGAACCTCTTGTAGATGTGAACGATGAAAAGCAACACAAACTCCTAGGTTATTCCCCTATAATCTTCACCATAACAATTAAGCAGCAGGAAACATATGGAAAAAGATTAACTATATCATCACTATGAAAAAATATCAGATGAGGATCTGAAACTTTTCCTTTGCAATGTCTTCACCACCTTTAACTATCTTCCACAATATTTAGTCAATAATTTCCATCTGGATGCTATAAGAAGAAACATCACCACCTCCCCATGCTATCTATATGCTGATTACTGACTAGTTTCCTTTCTCTTAACAATGATGGCCATAATTGCTCTAATTTATCTTTTTTGCAGTGCCAAGTCTTAAGTTGAGTGGGTCTTCATGACTGTGCATACAAGCCCAAGCGAACTTTTGTTCCAGAACCAATTGGCGAGAGAAATCAAAGAAAATTTCAGCAGAAGTGAAAACTGTGTTCTTGAATGTAAGCTTGCTGCTGCATATGATGGTATATGACAAGAGGGAATCAGATGAAATTCCAGCTGCATAAGGAAAGTATAACTCTGCATTTTGTGAGATTAACAATAGAGACAATCACTAAAGGAAGTCCTTAATCTTCAGCAGATGGATCCATTTAAATTGTTGAAATGACTGGAGTTCATTTTAAGGCTGGTGCGAAGGTCATTTTGTAAATTAGTTGCACCTAAAGCATTTTTCAGTGCTGTGCAAGTGAAGAAATCAAAACAAGCACCACTCCTGAAGGCGGCCTTACGTTTGTTGCTGATGTACTTCTGTATTCAGTCTAGGGATGTAAATGGATTATTGATCCGCGGATATCCGATCCACCCGATCAGAATATATGGATAAAAATCCGATTAAATGGATTGTTATGCGGATGGCGGATGGATCAGGTTGCCGGTTGCGGATCGGGTCAGATTCGGGTGAAACATTTCCACCCGATCCGTTTATCCATCCGCAATCCGTTTAATAAAAACATAAAAAAAATAATAATAATAATAATTTACTATTCACAATTTGGCATGTATCTGGATGCTGAATTTATATCATGTTTCCAGCTAATACATACTCATATCACTTATTTAAAAGAAACTATGTTACTGATCTATCTTTAATGAGGTTTAATCAATCAAGCAGGCCCTTTTCTTTTTNGATCCCTTTATGGCATCCTAAACATGAGCAGCTTGATATGACAAGTACTTTTGAGGTATTTCGAGCTTCAGTTGCCAAAATAACCTAGAACGGTAGCGTTTCAGCTTGAATCCTCAAAATATAATCAACCTTACCTGAGCACTACAATTATCATAAGTTCACAGGAATTTATTTTCGGACCTTCCAATGCAAATAAGAGTCTTACATCAGATTGAAGTGATAGAATGTGTTCCCTTATCTTCACAAGAAATTAACTTTTTCAGGCTTAAAAAAGATGAGACCATGAGGTCCTGTTGCAGAGGCTTAGAGGCCCATTACATGAGCCAGGAGAAAAACAACTTTTTCTGCACCAACGGATAAGCTCATCTAATGCTTGCAGAATCTACATGGGGTTACCTTGGAAATTATCACTAGTGCAGGTACATTTTTTATATAAGCAACTCTTTTGAAAGTAGTTTGATGAAAAGAACTGTTGATAGAAAAGCCAACTCCCTCGATTGGGGCTTTTAGTAGAAGACAATAGAGAGAGTGTGAGAGGAAGAGGCAGAGATGGAGAATGAAAGAGAGAGAACTCTGTAAATTAGTCACAACAAAATCATATGCATATGAAATGAAAGCCACCAACAAATTTGAGTGTTTTATATCTCCAATGCAAGCTACTTGCCTGCTTGAACTATCAAGGGAAAATACGAATCGATAATTGTGATGTTGACGTACAACGCTATTGACAGGTTAATTACTGCTACCATGCCTACGGTGTCCGCTTCTACACTATTTTCAGAAGTACCAAGACGTAGAACTCAGTAGTTGAGTAAGTTTTTCACTAAATAGCAAACTCCTAGACAGCCAGATCCCAAAAGAATCCCTTGATAACACCCTCCCCCCCCACCCCCCCCAAAAAAAAAAAAGAAAAAAACAAAGGAAGGCTGTTTAAGGGTGAAATTATAAGGTTTAAGGTACACCCGTACAGGCTTTTAGGTAGAGCCATGCACAGTACACGCTGCATCATATTTAACCTAAAAAATTTCTCCGCTGTATAACATAATCTTGGATATTTTTATTCTCTTCTGTAGCAGAATTGATTGACAGCAATGCATTACAGACAAATAATTACAACAAACTAATTTATAAGCAGAGTCCTAATATGTAATGCTTGTAATCTGGCACATACCCAAGAAACAATTTCTGAGACAAAAGACATGGTAGCAATGTCCAACTCCATCAACTTCTCCAAACCAGGGTACTGCACCTGTTCACATAAAGGAAAGGTAAAATAGAAAAGAAGTGTGTCACTAATGATCAAACATATAATAAAAACAAACATTCTCTTTTTGTTATAAGGACAAGCTCCTACAAGCTCATCCAGTGTTTAAATAAGCTAACATCATGCATGCCCAGGCAATAAGGCGAAATGGATAAGGCACATTTACAGATTCAAGGCTTTGAGATTTGGAAAAGGTGCCTTACGCACTCCAGGCGCATGAGGTGTTTGAAGTGCACACTCCAGAAATCTCACTAAATTACCTTTACTATTAACTTTCTCTGTTCTATATATAATTATACGATCGACACTTAATTTTTTATAGCACTTATACTACACAGATATCGTCATCAGCTGTTCACATCTAAATTCTTCTGGTACTTCAAACATATAAGCTAGAAGAGTTAGATAAGAAGACAACTAGCTGTTGGGTAGGGGGGGGGGGGGTAGGGAAGCAGAGAGATGTTCGTAACTACGCCTTTGTCTTCATCAATATAAGAAGTGTGCGCGGTGGCATGTCCCTCCGCCAAATGGGCGCCTCAAGTTACCTTTGATTTTTACTTTATTACTCTCTATATAACAACTACACTTCAGAGTACCATTATCACTTGTGATGATTAATAACTTGAGAAACACTGAAAAGGAGATTTAATAATTCGTTTTTAGCTGAATAGGTACTTATATTTTATAGAACAACTTATATTTTCCATACTAAAGATCCCCATACACTTCGCTCCTTCCGCCTAGGCTTTAGGACCCGCATTGCTTTGTTTTGCCTCGCGCCTTTTGCAACGTTGGTTTTTTACTACTCCCTCCGTCCCGTACTTACGTTGTGAAACCATTTCGGATGCAAAGATTTAAGGAGAGAATTGAGCCCCGAGTGCCCTTGGTAGAGAATGAATATAATAAGGGGCAGTGGGATGAGGGATATGATTATTTAAATGGTAGTGAGATAGAGTGTATATTAAAATAATCAAAAGGTAATAGAGATATGATTATTTAAATGGTAGTGGGATGAGTGATATTATTTATTATTAATAGTGGGAAGGAGAGGGGGGTAATGTGGGAAATTTTAGGGGAAATATAGGGTTTGACAATGTTTGTGTGGGACAAGGATTTTGGTGGTTTGACAACGTAGGTGCGGGATGGAGGGAGTAAAAATTATTAGTTAGTTTAAGCCACCTTTGTCTTTACCATAAAATATTTTGATAGTTGACTGCCTTAAGTACGATCGTATATTTTGGGTTTCAAAAGTTAAGGGGCAAATGAAAGTTCTCAATTCTTTTAGCCTCACAATGAAAATGAGTTCCAATATGAAGGAGAAGAAAATAGTTGCAAGTAAATCTTAATAACTCTCTGGGTCATTGAAATTCTTGAAATCATCACACATCAAATGAAACCAATGACAACCATAGACAACAAAAATCACATAGTAAGATCGTCGAAGACACTTATCTGAATCCACCTTAGTTGTTTGCCTAAGTAGAGACAATTTTTAACATTAATCCACATTAAAACCATGACTGTAGATTTCCCTTTGTAATCGTTTATCCGTTTCCAGGCATAAGAAGTGAAANAGAACGAAAACCCCAAGTTTCAATCTATCAACATATTTGGTTTGCTGCATATATTTTTCCACGCAAATCCGCTGCAATTACAATGTAGCCACACATTTTTTTCGCACATAAGTGGCTACAACAAAGACAAGAGGACACCCTTTTTTTTTCCTTCCCAGATAGTGGTTACCACTTTCATAATCTTTCTTTTAAATCACATACGCATGAGGTGAAAAAGCTCTATTAAGTCTCCTAGTACTGGTGAATATTGATTTTTTCAAATATTGCAATCCAAACAAAGCTTTTAGCTCATGAAGGGATCTTGATTCCTAAATACAAATGTGAACTAGGAAATGTTTGCAACGTGGACTTCTGCTGAGAATCTTGCCAGTTTTGAATTCCNAAAAAAAAAAAAAAAAAAAGAGGAATAATGAGTTAGCATATTTTGCACATGTGATTTATTAAAATTCATTCATCTAATTCCAGTGCTACTAAATAACATACAAGATAAGTTGCCTCAAAGTTTGGGGTTTAAGAATAACCCATGGTAGTCTTATGTGTTGAATCTTTGAAAAAAGTTTCCTAACAAACATCAAGTAATCATCACAACATAAAACTACATTATGATAAGACACATGACTGACCTTCACAGCCACTTCCTCACGATTTCTCAGCACAGCATGGTGGACTTGAGCAATTGAAGCTGCAGCAATTGGCTGCTCATCAAAAGATATAAATCTGAACGTGCATAAGTGCATCAGTACTCATGTCATAGACAGGAGACCTGTAACCACAGAAACACCTTCATAAAATAGCAAAACACTATTCCATACAATCATATAACTAACAGCTTGTGATCTTAGTAATCATGTTGTCAAAACACCTACAAGTGCAGCCAAGTGTCAATCATAGATGCTACCTGATGATGGGTTTCAGCATTTCCTAGCTCAAAGGGTAATGAGTGGTGGAGAAACAGAACAATTATCTTTCAATCTGTAACAACTGATTACTCACTGAATGTTCCGAGAAGCATGTAGAGTCATGTCTCATGTACTAAACTTTGAGGGATGGTGGAGAAGGAGTTATGAATGGATGCATTACAATAATTGTTACTGATTTGGGCCATTCATTTTCACCTTGCTCGGCACACAAGATGACGGACCAACCTTTGAGATCAAAATTAGCAGAGAGCTCAAGTTCGGGTCTATGGGAGTTCTAGGACTATTAACCGGTATCAGCTTTAACACTGATTTGTTAGCATCATGATTTTCTGCAAATAAGTGTTCTTGAGGTACATTGATAATACCTTATCTGCTAGTGACTTGTGCACACTCTTGGATAAAGCCACGCCCAAAGAAGATTCTCCTGTTACTCAAACTAGCAACATCATTACCCCAGTACTCCAAAGAGGGGCCCACCCAGGGTGGGGTAAGGGAAGTTCGATGTGCGTCGCCCTACCCCTGTTAGAGTTAGTTTCCTTCAGACCCTTGCTTTGCTGTTTCCATTGCACTTGATCCAAAAAACAATGACTATCTACTACTTCACGATATATAGGAAGTGCATATAGTTTAATGTACATAATTACATACTCAGCGAGAAGACAATAGGTTACGAAGTCATCGACCTGCCCTCTTATTTTTTATTATTGGAGTTGAAAGGCAAAGTAGAATACGAGCATGGGTCTTCATATAAAGAATAATTGAAAGAAGGTTCAGCTGAAAATATACTGGGTTGTCCAATCTCAATAGCTAAAAATTGATGTTTTTGACTACATATACATGGACTAGACTAAAATTATGAAATTAAATGTCCAATGTCACATAAGGCCATTCCCAAATATTGTGCATGATTGGGACTTGAATTAAACTGTTCAAGTGTCCAAATGAGTATCAATTGGATACTTCCAGGAAGTGGGCACCAAAAGAATTCACTGCGGAGCCGTATTAGGTAGTAAAGAGAATAATCCAATAAAGAAAAGAAATGTCCGAAAACACTGCAATGAATGTAAAACACTCTCAGCCTGAGCACATCAGGAAAACACAATAAAAGAAGATAAGCAGATGTGAAGGCACACAAGAATAGATACTTACATATCTGTGAATTCAGAGCCAAAGTTTCTACTGATCACTTCCTTTATCAATCTGAAATTGCAGGGAACTGCCTAAGGCATCAGTAAACCGACATTAGCAGCTGAAAATATAGGAGTTCTGCAACCATAAAATCCAGAAATGAGAGGAAATTGCTGGGAAGGTAAGAGTCAAAAGTATAGAAGTCGATAGGAACCTGATCCTGCAAAGCAGAAAGTGTGGCTGTATATTCTTTTGGAAGCTGCCTCAAAGACGCGGCAAACTGACCAGCTTTCACATAAAATCCTCTGTTGTCTTCGCACATTTTCAAAATTCTCTTAGCAGATCGCAGATGAACCTGAAAAGTCATTCAAAAGGGAAAATGAATATAAGGAAACAAGTATAAGCATGACAGCTGGTAATGACCAATTAGGCGATAAGCAGCTTCAGCTAGAGAGAACAGTACAAAGCGGGGAAAGACTCAAAGATGAGTAAGGAATTGTCGAAAAGTAGTAAAAGATCGAGGCATCCTTCGAATACCTAATCTCCAATTCCCTAAATACTGAAACACGAAGGCATTTAAAAGCCCCCGCCACTTTGGCGCAAAGAGATTCCCAAAAGAAGACTCGTACTGAATGAAGGATAGTGGATGCTATGTCCCAGACAAAATACTGGAGTTACTCTCTAACCAGATGCACCAGCGTATAGCCATGAAAGCACATCACCACGTGAACTTATTGTCCTTTTTCTTTCCTAACCCAACATACAGCACCAGTGATCAGGAACTGATGCAGGAACACCCAACGCTCACCCACCATTCCAAACAACTCCCTCCAAAGGGATTGGGCTAAGCCACATTCCCAAAACAAGAGCTGAATTGTGTCACAGGTTGGCACCAATCTTTCTCGGACTCTTCTTTCATCAAAAGCATCCATGTCAGTAGAACATGACATGACACATGGACACTTCATATTACAACAAAAAGAAGAAAAGTAATCTTTAAATAAGATGCGTCCAATCCTCAAATTCCCACCCGCACCTCATCCTCGGGTCCCTGAGTTTAAGAAACATAGTTTGGCACATCACACAAACATCCAAAGACAAAGCTTAACCCAGCGTCCTTCTCTGAAGCATGTTAGACTAGTATTCAGCCTCCTTCTCTAAAGCATGTTAGAGTAATCTGCAGCCCCCCTAATGAAATAATCTAGGCAAAAGCCCATACTTGTAAAGTCATGAACTGGTAGCCCTAAATTGTGAAGGGGCTTCTTTTGCAGTAGGCTTTAAAAGCATTTGTAACCAACAAATATTGGGATTCACATTTCGGGAAAAATTAATATTTGGATTAGAACTGAGAACTCAAAACAAGCATTCTTCCACCTGATACCAAATAGAATAAGTCATGATCAATTGCATTTTTCAAATGTAACTATAGCTTTACAAACAATTTAAAATATGCAAAAGCAAAAAGACTTTATCCACACACATTGACACATGAGTATATAGAAATGCAGAATTCTGAACTGTACCAAGTTAGCATCAAATCAAACATTTAAAACAGAACATAAAATTCGAGCTCTCACTATAATTAGCAGTTCCTCAAGAAAGACAATTGTTACTTATCAAATTACAACTTCATACTTCAAATAAGGCAACACATAGCATAAATCCAGCAAATACCTCAGAAATCGTTCCCGGATACTCATCAGAATCCCTTGATAACCCACGCAATGAGTACTTGTAATCGACAACGGTTGAAGCAATCTGCAAATCATCAACAAAGCAATAGAAAGGGAAAGTAGTTAGTGATCAAATCAGATGAGTACTAGATGGAGATGAAGGAGAGAGAGAGAGAGAGAGAGAGAGAGAGAGAGATGGGGACCGTGAAGACGGTGTAAGCGGAGCGAGAAATGCCGGCGAAAGAAGCCCTAATTTCGTCGGAGAGATGGCGAGGAGAAGCGTCGGAAAAAGCGAGAGCGGAGGCGGAGACGGAGACTGCTACGCCGGTGGCGGCGGTTACGAAGAGGAGAGAGAATTTGGCGGCCTTGGCGGGAAAATTGAATGTCGCCGCCGCCCTCCTCATTGCACGGAGCTGAGGAGTGAGGAGCAGCAGGGAAATGACCGTCAGTTGTCAATTGTGATCAACTTCACACGTAAGTTATTTCTCGAGTGTTTTTATATGCGATTTATGTTGTGTTTCACTTCAATTCAATTTTCCAACTTTTTTTTTTCTTTTTTTTTTTCTCCAACCATACTATTATTTGGTTAATTTCGGTTCAGCCCAGTTCAGCATGTTATAAACAGATTATAATCCCTTTATATAGTCAGATTAATTTATTTATTTATTTTTTTTATTTTTTTTTTGTGTCTGCAAGCACGAACTTACTTCCTCATTGGGCATGGCTAATGTTTCACATCAATACGATGATGATATTGTGGATTTTACAAAGAAAGAGATTTACCCCCTTAGTACTTGGTATGCCAATAGAGTTGTTACATTGTACTTCAAGTTGCTTAAACCGTTTAACGGTTGTTGTGCCACTATCTTGCATGGTTGTGGCTTATGCATATGCTATTGCCACTATCTTGCATAGTTGTGGCTTATGCTATTATTGTCGAAGTAGATCGGAAGTTAACTTCAAAGTATGTCTTATGTAGTCCCTTTTTATATAACATGAATGTGGTGTTTACGTGACAACGATCCTACACTCTATCTAATAAGTACAAATGGTATTTTTAAAATTATTTTTTTATTATTTTTTTTTTTTTTTTTTTTTATTTTTTGCTAGGTGTGACAAAAGTCCATTACAAAATACCAACTACATCTTAATTAAACGAGTGAATGACCCCGCTAATATATTAAAAAACTAAAGAAGAAACACCCATTGGGGGCTGTCAAAATAATGAACGTCAACGCTAAGCTCAAGTGCCTTATTCGCCATTGCATCCGCCACAGCATTTCCCTCTCAGTAATTTTGTACCTTCACTTGCCACTCACGACTTAGTAGATTCTTACATTTTATTATAAGATTAATATTGGGGTTACACCAATCAATATCCCTTGCAAGAAGGCCAATTACGACCAATGAGTCCATTTCCAAAATTACATGTCTAACACCAAGGTTCCATGCTAGCTGTAGACATGTGTATGCTCCCCAAAGTTCAACAGCTACCAATGAACAAATGACCAAATTGGGAGAATCCATGCAACCATTGGTCACGAAATCCAGGCTTATCTATGGTATGTAGGTGGGATCTTGAGGGTTTTTGTGGCCAATGTAGATGGTATGTTAGCTATCAAGGATTGTACTATTGCAGACTACTCAGATGGGAGGTTAAAATCATTACATAATAACTCAATATGTTACAAGATTACAAACAAAAACATCATCAACACCCACCACTATTAAGTAAAATCTCACAACACTTGGTTGAATGATATTCATACCACATTCAAACTTAAGAGAATAATTAATACACCCTTAATCTAAACACTCAAAAGAGGACATGCCTTAGTCATTAGATAGAGTATATACCATCAAGGGTGGTGGTCAAGTGGTTCCAAGGTCACTCCCAAGTGGGTTGGTAAGCAAAGGTCATGGGTTTGATTCCTCATTGCCCCATGTCTCGTATAACTTCCGCCTTCTAGAAACTATACTTGCCCCTTGATGGTGCTACGTTGACGGAGTCAGTGTTTGCGTTGGTTGTTCACTTAGTTTGATATGTTCGCTGTTGAACACAACAGTTCGAACATTACGTAACGGGAGGTGTATCGATAGCTAATCACTAACACCTTCATTTTGATTAACAAAAAAAAAAAAGAAAAAAAAAGGATGGAGTATATGAAAGAATAGTGATGAAACCAAGTTTCCAAAATTTGTGAAACCAATTTCGGTTCCGATTTTCATGAACCGATTCTAATTTCGGTTCCCGAGAAACAGATCGGGTATCCGATTTGCTCACTCCAAAAATTTTCCATCATCATATAAAGTGACAAAGTTGAAAACTCATCTCCACTTTGGAGCCCGTATATTACCATTGGTCCGACCCAATTGTACCCTATCACCACTAGGCCCAAAACACATGTCCGGGCTTGTAGCCCACATAAAAGACCGTTGGACCGACCCAGCACTGAACAGTAAACAAATTAACCAATGATGACTCTCTGATTCTCTCTCCACCCCACTCAAAAAATAAAAATATAAATAAATAAATAAATAAAATCAAAATCAGAACCAAAAACCCTAACCCCTCACAAAATCCCTCCATTTCCCTCTATCCCACACCATTTTCAGTAGAATTCAAGCTCTCAACCACCTTCAACAATGGCGGATTCTCTCCCCTCACCTACACCTCAAGAGCAACCACCACCACCACCACAACTAGACGAAACAACAACAACAACGCCGTCGCCATTAAAGAGAAAACAATCCGAACCAGAGCCTCCATTGGAGCAAAATTCAATCGTAGAGGAGCAGAAACAGCAACCGGAACAGCAGAGTAAGGACCAAAATCCGGAGCAACCGAGCTCGAAGCGGCGAAATTCGACTCGAACATGCGTTCACGAGGTGGCAGTTCCGAAGGATTTCGCCATTTCAATGGAGGAATCCGTTCATGGAACCCTAGCGAATCCTGCATTCAATGGTACAATGGCGAAAACGTATGCATTCACTCTCGACCCGTTCCAGTCGGTCTCCATTGCCTGCCTTGAGCGTCGCGAATCGGTTCTCGTCTCTGCTCATACCTCTGCCGGTAAGACTGCTGTCGCAGAGTACGCTATTGCAATGGCGTTCCGTGACAAGCAGCGTGTGATCTATACATCGCCGTTGAAGGCGTTGAGCAACCAGAAGTACCGGGAGCTCAACCAGGAGTTCTCTGATGTTGGTCTCATGACGGGTGATGTCACTATCTCGCCGCACGCTAGTTGCTTGGTGATGACTACGGAGATTCTCCGTGGAATGCTGTTTCGGGGATCGGAAGTTTTGAAGGAGGTTGCTTGGGTGATCTTTGATGAGATTCATTACATGAAGGATAGAGAGAGAGGGGTTGTTTGGGAGGAGAGTATTATCTTTCTTCCTCCTCAGATTAAGATGGTGTTTTTGTCTGCAACGATGTCGAATGCCACTGAGTTTGCTGAGTGGATTTGTAACATTCATAAACAGCCTTGTCATGTTGTTTATACCGATTTCAGGCCAACGCCATTGCAGCATTATGTTTTCCCCGTTGGTGGGTCGGGGTTGTACTTGGTGGTTGATGAGAATGAGCAGTTTAGGGAGGATAATTTTCTTAAGCTTCAGGATACGTTTGTGAAGCCCACCAGTGGGCTTAAGGCTGCGGGTGCAAAAGCTAGTGGTAGGATTGCCAAAGCAGGGTCGGCTTCTAAAGGGGGTTCCGACATTTACAAGATTGTGAAGGTACACCTTCAGTTCATTGTTGCTTAGTTTGTCCCATCGTTAGTATTTGTTCAGTTTTAAATTCAGTTTATCCTGGTTTGAATGAATGCGAGGCAGGATATGGTAACAGCTGTTTGATTAAGTTGTAGCTAACTAAATGTGCTTCTGAAACTTAATTGGGAAGTGGTTTAACTGTGTTTTCTGGGATCTTACAAAACATAACTTCTGATGGTTTGGCAGTTGGGCATTGATTGATAACGTATTTATTGGGGAAGGGGCATAGAGAGCGGATCGCGGGAAAGAGGGGGAAGGGGAACTGGAGAGAGTAGCAGTGGGTGCAAGAATGAGATCGCAATAATTACAGAAGAACTGGACTGAATAAATGGGTGGGAACTGGGAAGAGTGAACGCAAAAGAGTAACTATGCTGATAATCAAAGTGAAGGGGAAGGGGGTAGAGTGGATGGAAGGAATAAGTGAGAAGTGAGAACAAGGAGAGAGTAGAAGCGAGAAGCGGATGCAAAGAATGGTAATGGTTAGGGAAGAACTGGACACTTGAGATTCTATCAACTTGATTAATGGCTGGAAACTAGGAAGAGTGAACGCAAAGGAGTGACCATGCTGGCATTTCAACTAGTTTCACAGTATAAAGTCATTTCCACTGTGTTTGGTTTTTTAAGATGATGAAAAAAGAAAAAAAGGGTAGAGAAAAGACGAGAAGAGAAAGGAAAACGAATCAATTTCTTATTTTCGTTGTTGGTTTAATAGTAAGGAGTTCAAAGAAAATAAGTTCAATTTCCCATATTTGGATGGGTAATAAGAAAGAAAATGGACGAAATAAGCAATTCACAACTCACTGGCTTCCTTTTCGCCCAAATCATGGTATCAAATATCAGTTCAGCCGATACACAACGTATTAGCCGTTACATATCGGTTTTTGAAGTTGCCAACATGCGAAATCCCGGTACATCAAGGGGTGTCTGAAACGGCCGTTACATGGCTGATACCACCGTTGCATTGCCGATACCGATAATTGGCCAATATAGCCGATATAACTGATACAACTGTTATGGCCAATACCAAATTTCATTGCGCGACGACCACAATCCATTACACGAATATCAGTCTGTTTCCGCAATGTGGTGACCGTTATCACGATCTCGACCAATACCGCGATTTCAAACCATGGCCCAAGTCCACTGATTTGGTAGAAAAGTGCGAATGGGGTTGTATTAGTGATCATCTCCTACCGACTTCTTTCATTTCTTTTCTCATCCTTTGTATTTATCCAACCTTGGAGACGTAACTATTTCCTATCATTTTCTTTCTTACCATTTTCTATCTCACCAAACAAGATGTTCAAATATTTTTCTCTACCATCAGATGGGAACATCCATTCCACTTTAGCATATCCTCTTCATTATGCCTGGTTCATCAGTCATGATGTGAAAGGTGGCATGTCACCTTGACTGGAGTGCACCAACTGCTTCATCTATAATTCTTTGTTCTAGTTAAGTTATGGAATCAATATAATCTGGGTGCATTGAATTTTCGAACCCTTTATAGAATGTAAGGTTATAATAAGGGTATTTGCTATAAGCTCGTAGTTTGCCAACCACACTCAAATTATTTCCTAACTTGTTAGAAGTATATTACTTATTTCTTGCAATTTATGTGATAGATGTGTTGTGACAGTGGTAAATGTGTTTGATATGAACTCAACACCAAAAGTTCACACAACCCCCCCCCCCCTCCCCAAGTTGTTTTTCCTAGTTCTGCCATTGATGTTAACTCGTGAATTTTGGTTTCTATGTGGCTATATGTTGTGGATGTATCAGTTTGAACTTTGTAGTAATATGCATAAAGTGCTTTACCATGAGAGATAATGGAAGTTCCAGAGAACATGAAGGACAACTGCTACCCAGAAACTATTGGAGGCTGCAGCTTAAGTTAACTCTACATTCGAATTCTAATGGATTGCATCTTTATTGATGATTTTAGTTGTTGCCAGTAGATCTGAGAATGGAAGAACTGACTTTAATGAGTTTTGCCTAATGCTATGCATAGCTATTTTGCCATTTGAAAAATTAGATTTTTTGCTTTGTTGAGTAATCCAGATCATAGTTAGCTAATTCATTTCCTGCCCTTTCTTCTCTGAGCGTATTTTGCCCCCTTAATAACACTGCTTTTAATCCTGAATGTCACAGATGATCATGGAACGCAAATTTCAGCCTGTTATTGTTTTCAGCTTCAGTAGAAGGGAATGTGAACAACATGCAATGTCCATGTCAAAGCTTGACTTTAATACACAAGAAGAGAAGGAGGTAGTGGAGCAGGTTTTTCGAAATGCAGTTCTTTGTTTGAATGAGGAGGATAGAAGCCTTCCTGCTATTGAGCTGATGTTGCCGCTTCTTCAACGTGGTATTGCTGTACATCATTCTGGGCTTCTTCCTATTATCAAAGAATTAGTTGAGCTTCTTTTTCAAGAAGGGCTTGTCAAGGCCTTATTTGCCACAGAAACTGTAAGCTCTTCAGTACTTTATCTTGTTTGTTTGGATCATGTGTATTCATATATGTTAGATACTTGTATTATATAAATGTTAAAATCACTTCAAGTTACTCAGAGATGGTGCTTTCCTCATTTTTGCTGTTGGAATTTGGGAAGTGCTACCTTGAGCTCCACTTGCCACTGTAAAGGCTGTGTGCATTCTCTCCCTTTGACTGTTTTATCTTTTCACGTGAACTATTGTTGCATTGCTAAATTGGTTCCCAACTTCATATGTTACAGTTTGCTATGGGATTAAATATGCCAGCAAAAACTGTTGTTTTCACATCGGTTAAGAAATTTGACGGTGATAGCCATCGTTATATTGGATCCGGTGAGTATATTCAGGTGAGTGAAGATTTATCTTTTCATTGTGTGATTTCTCATAAGATGCATTTCGTTTCACTTCTTATATACTTTCCTTTGCATATTCGAAGATGAGTGGCAGAGCTGGTCGTCGTGGCAAGGATGATCGTGGTATTTGCATTATAATGGTAGATGAACAGGTACTATCATGGAATTGTCATATATAATGTCAAACTTTCTATCATATGTTAGGACCCTATTAGATTATGTACTATTATATATACATATATATTCTATATTTGGTTCTGCTGATGTTTGCATCTGTTATGTTTATCAAATTAATTTATTTGCTTGACCTTTTTGTCTAGTGTGGTCTGTATCTCTTCATAATTATGCTTTCTTCCGTTATTTCAGATGGAAATGACTACTCTAAGAGATATGGTGTTGGGTAAACCAGCCCCTCTTGTGAGTACTTTCAGATTGAGTTACTACTCAATTTTGAATTTGATGTGCCGTGCTGAAGGCCAATTTACCGCTGAACATGTTATTCGGAATTCTTTTCACCAGTTTCAGTATGAGAAGGTTTTTCATTTACCCTGATTTCCGATACTCAACTTCTCAAGGATAATGCCCAATAACTTTATCTTTACTCCTTTACAGGCTTTGCCTGAAATTGGAAAAAAGATTGAGAAGCTCGAGCAGGAAGCTGCCACGCTTGATGCTTCAGGAGAGGTATTTTTCTCTTCAAAGTTGTCATTTCTAAGTACAAATTTATTTGTTACTGGAGATCTTCTCTTATTGGTTTTGTATGTGTAGTCTGAAGTTGCAGAATACCATAAGATTAGACTTGATTTAGCCATACTTGAGAAGAAAATGATGTCAGAGATAACGAGGCCCGAGAGAATTCTTCGCTTTCTCGATCCTGGGAGACTGGTATTCATCTATAATTGTCTTGTCAATATCTTATATTTTGTTGGTTGTAGGTATAATATTATTTTGAATTTTGGACTCCTCGAATAATGAAAATCATCAATTGATAATTGGCACATATTTCTTGCGCTTTTTTTGATTATTTTTTTTTTGTGAAAATTTCAGGTCAAGATACGTGAAGGAGGAACAGATTGGGGTTGGGGAGTTGTTGTTAATGTAGTAAAACCTGCAGGTTCAGGAGCTATAGCACGTGGTGGGGGCTATATAGTTGATACTTTGCTCCATTGTTCCCCTGGTTCAAGTGAGAATGGCTCTAGGCCTAAACCATGCCCCCCTCGTCCTGGGCAGAAGGGTGAAATGCATGTGGTGAGCTACTGATGCAGGGCATTAATTTTGGTTGCTGCTGTTCAGTACTGTCTTTACTCAATTCTAAGATTTGTGAAGAGTTTTTGAATTTTTGATTGCTTGTTTTTTGTGTTTGTGATTGTAGGTCCCTGTGCAGTTGCCCTTGATAGCTGGTCTCAGTAAGCTCCGTATTTCTATTCCCCCTGACCTTCGGCCAGCTGAGGCAAGGCAAAGCATACTTCTAGCTGTACAGGAATTGGAAAAACGTTTTCCTCAAGGCCTTCCAAAGCTTCATCCTGTGAAGGTGTGCCTGCTTTCAACTTATTAGCTTGTATTTTGATTTATTTTTCTTTTCAATGCTTGTGTTGGTGGCATCTTGAGTTCTAACCTTCGAAATTCTTTTGAGAAAGTTGGGAGTAATGTTCCATCAGTTATAGGGTCACATTATGTAATTCGGTTCACAAAATTATCTAGTGCACTAAACTTTGTGCCCAAGTTTATTTTTAAACTATGCAATAAATTCTATCTCTTTTCCCTCGAACATCATGTATCATGTTGTTCAGACACATTGGGACGTAGGATTGAGTGTTTTTATTTTATTTTTATTTCGTTGCTTCGTGAGCTCATACTTACCGTTAACCTTACAATGTCTCAGCTGAATTATGTGAGCTTCTTTAAAATTTACTATCTGAACCTCAGATAGTAAATGCCTTGCTTGTGCACATTCTGTTACCATTGCCTTTGTCATGATTGTCACATGTGTTTGATTCTTTTCCTCGTTATTTTTATATTCAAGGGAAAGTACTAATTGTTGCTAGATGAAGATTTTGTTCTCTTCGGATTACCTTTTTATATTGATCTTCATTTAGTTTCAGGAGGGATATGTCTTTTATTGCTTTTAGTATGTAGTTGAGAAGGCATTGGGGTAATGCATGCTATCTATTGTAGCTGATAAGTGTTTTAGGTTATGAGAAAATCTTTCTTACTCTGTTTGCAGGAAATGGAAATTGAAGAGAAGGAAATTGTTGAGTTGATCAGTCAAATTGAGGAACTTGAACAGAAGCTATATTCTCATCCAATGCACAAGGTTAGTCCCACAGTTACATGATGCTCCCCATGCTTTTTTGGATTGTTTTTTTGGTGGACTTGTAATTGCTCCTGGGCTCTGGATATGACTTTCCTCTCTCGCTTGATGGCCAATATGCTTTACAGTCACAAGATGTCCACCAAGTTAAATGTTTCCAAAGAAAAGCGGAGCTCAATCATGAAATTCAACAGTTGAAGTTGAAGATGCGTGAGTCGCAGGTACATTTTTATTTATTTTTTCTCAAACTAGCTGATCAAGCATTGCAGACCACTATTGACTGTTGGTTGCCAATTCTTAGTTGGAAGTTGGAACATGTAGATCTATGATATTTGGTAATCAAACAAATGCTTTTTACTTATTCCGCAAGATATGTGTACCCGTATCATAGATTAACTGCTCAGCATTTGTGGTACAAATTTGTACTCTGACCTCTGTTTATTCGCTGAACCAATTAGAGGATTACTAGCTCCAGTCTCCAGGTGGGGGGGGGGGGGGGTAGGTGTTATGCATATTGAACATTATAGGAAAGCTGCAGTCACGGAGAAACTTATCAAGATTTTCTTTCATGCTCTGGACTTGTATTTTTTATTTTTGTGTACCCGCTATGTCTTTTACGTTTAGTTCTTTTTTTTTTTCCTATCTTGTCTTTATTTGGTTAGATTTCGAGATTGTGAAAACTGGTGTTTTGACTAATATTCTGGTGATTTGGTTGTGCTGATGTCACATATGCATGTGTAAATTTACACTCCTGTTTGCTTGTGTCTCCATAGTTCTTAATTTTGATAAATTGCTCTATGCCTCCAAAGGGATTATGACAATATGGCCTGTTAATGAGATGGGTATATGTTTTCTCCTTGACTTGTTGCAGCTTCAAAAATTCCGGGATGAGCTCAAAAATCGGTCTCGGGTCTTGAAGAAGCTTGGTCATATTGATGCTGATAGTGTAGTCCTATTGAAAGGACGGGCTGCCTCGTTGATAGACACTGGAGATGAACTTCTTGTTACTGAATTGATGTTCAATGGTAAACAAGTTATTGTTTTACAATTTCTTATGTTATTTATTTGGTGAAGCATTACTAGATTAGCAGGGTGATGGAATGAGACCAAAAAGCAGATAGAACCTGCGCTGATGTCTGCAGAATATGTAAACACTTAGCTTATTACATTCTTCCCAGCTTAAAAGATTCTTTTAGCAATGAGCTTAATTCTTCTAGTTTATGTTACATATCAAGTCATATATACCTGGTCATGCTGTTGTATGCAGTATGCTTGCTATGAAAGGGGGGTGTGGGTAGGGGGGGAAAATTACAAGTTAGGAAAAGTTACAAAGTTGAGCAATTTCTCTAGTTAAGTTTTTTTTGGTTGTTGAGTAACTTTTGTTTCGAGTTTCGACTTGGACGGTGGGACCATTATGGATGTAGCCTTTATTCTTTGGAGTTCATTTTCAACTCTATTTACATTGATATTGTGTATTCCCTTTGTCTCAATAGGTTCGTTACGTTGGACTTTTTGTGGTCAAAGATAAAAAACTATGACCATTAATTCATGAAAATATATAAAGATTTACAAAATAAAAATACTTATAGTAAATTCATATTAAATAGTACTTTCATAATATCATCATTTCATAATTTTTACTTGTATATAATTACAATTATTCACGGTCAAAGTGTTGCATTGGAGACCGTGAAAAGTCCAACTTAACGAACCTATTGAGACGGAGGGAGTATTTATTATCTCAGTGCTTTTTGCTTGCTAGCATATCTCAGGGAGCATACTGGAAAATGAAGATTGAAGATAGTTGATTGAGGGCTGGATTTGTTTTAGTTTTTTTAAAACAAAATTAATATAGATTTATGGGTTTATAAAGTCTCATTCCTATAACTACAGAGGATATAGGAAGTATATAGGTTGGAACGAATAAGAGTTTAAAAGCAAGGAATTTGACGTTACTATTTCAAGGAGAGGAAAACAATTGCAATCTTCAAAGTTTTGGATGAATTAAGGGTTTATATGCAAAATACTACTATTTGTTTTGGGTTTTCATATGAATTGCCAATAGTGAGAGTGGCAAGCAACTGGAATTGGAGTCTGCTCCTAATAATTGCTTCCATATATTGTAGAAGTCTCTAGCAGGAGACATTATTGTGATAGCCATTTTGCATTAATACTTCAATGCATTCAGTTCCCAAATCTGATATTTACACATTTATGCATCAGAAACTAGATGCTTATTCAAATGCAAATATGTAGCTATCATGTGATTTTGGTATCGATAACTGGTTAGTATATGCCCAAAGTCTATGCTAGCCATTGTGAGATAGTTGTCTTTGATACATTAGTTAAATTATTAATTAGTATGATTTTCTTCTGCTGTGCTTTCGTTTTGATCAGTTGAGTAACATGTATGTTCATTCCTACAAAGCAATTCTATTGTGATATCAGGTTCTGAGTTCTTTGTCTATCATTGTGCAGGCACATTTAATGATCTAGATCATCATCAAGTTGCAGCTCTTGCAAGTTGTTTTGTCCCAGGGGATAGATCAAATGAGCAGATTCATCTGAGAGCGGAGCTTGCAAAACCCTTACAGCAACTCCAAGACAGTGCAAGAAGAATAGCAGAGGTTCCGTCTTATTTTCCCGAGTCTATGAACCTCATTATACCTAAATTGGCATCCTCCATGTTACTTACTCTGTTTATGATTGCCAGATTCAACATGAATGCAGACTGGATGTAAATGTTGAAGAATATGTTGAGTCAACCGCTAGACCATATTTGATGGATGTGATATACTGTTGGTCAAAGGTGAGGGCTTATTTGATGCTGAGACGGCTTATTTGTTGCTGAGTCGTCTTCTGTGATTTCATATTTAGCACTTTGAACCCTTATGAGTTTTAAAATCAATGCCTTCTATGCTCTTATTTGCAAATTTGATGTCTTTTATCTATTCCTTTGTGTTTTTGCATAAACATCGGTAGTCTTCATGCTGCTATTCCCTGCCCCCAAAATTCTGGTCCCAGAAAGATAGAAAAGTTGATTGTTGAACTGCTACTTGTTTGTAAACTTTTCATCTGCAGGCTATGGACTGATTTTTTGTCTTCTGTTTCTGATATTGCAATTCTTTTATGTTCAGGGAGCTAGTTTTTCTGAAGTTATACAGATGACTGATATTTTTGAGGGAAGCATCATAAGACTTGCTAGAAGACTTGATGAGTTTATAAATCAGGTGAGTTAGATGCAATTGTGGAATGTTTATTTTATTACGATGTGCACAGCCGTTGTCGATGCCCGCAGCTGCAAGTGTCGGTGCATATATGCAGGTCTGCTTGCTGAGTAATTCTAGACTAGGGTCTGTCCTTATATTTCAAATATAAGTAGTCACCATGGATTGGGACACATTGCATGTGTTGCTGATGCTTACAGTTGTATGTTATATACACAAATCATGCTTTTCAATGTCATGTAGGACTGATGAGTTTAATCTAAAATCAGTGGAAGATTAAATACGTCTTGCTGTCTAGCTGAAGTAATGCAATCTGAATAGAAGTTGGTAATTCTTTATAGTTTGAGCTGCCTTAGGGCCACTGGAGGTTTTCCTGACTGTTAATTTAATTTTATTTTTTTGATGGAACCTGACTGTTAATTTTGGAGCCCATGGGATTAATTGGCTATAGTTTGGATACTCATGGTAGCTAAGATAAAATATGAATCAGTAATTCTTTAGGAACCAACTCTGAGGAAATTCTACAATTTTTTCAAGGAGCTGGAAACTGTTACTATGAAGTGACTGCAGAGAGGAGAAAAAGCTGAGTATTTTATTTCCTTTTTTTTTTTTGGGGGGGGGGGGCAGCAAGTTGGTGAAGTCAAGACCTCAAATTAGTGGTGATAAGAAAGAAGTCTGAAGAGGATAGGCTAGTGGAGGTGGTGCTTTGAGACTGCAGACTGAGGATAATTGATTGCTGGTGTAGCACTTGTAGATAGTACACAGTAGAAGTGGAAGATAACAAAGGTTGACTTTGATTATGTGGTGCTGTCTAGGCATCACCTGCAACTCTGATGATATAAAACATACATCTTTTTGGATGTATCACTGATTTATCTTTGTGTTAAAATGAATGGGAAATATTCCATGTAATAGAACTTGTAAACTAACTATGAAGTATTCACGAACTGGTTTTAGTAGTTTGCTCTACTTTCCCTCGTGAAGTTTTATCCTCACTATCTGATTCATTTTGGATTTTTCCTGTTGTATGGCTAAGAGATGACACCTTCGTTGGGGTGTGCCCTTTTCTTTTGCAGTTGAAGGCTGCAGCTAGTGCTGTTGGGGAGGCTGATCTAGAGAACAAGTTTGGCGCTGCGAGTGCAAGCCTTCGTCGAGGTATTATGTTTGCCAATTCTCTTTACACATAGTTTCTCTTGACTCAGTGACTTGTATACATGTCAAAAGGCAGCTGTTGCAAAAAGCTTTGCCTGCCTGTCTAATGGCTGACATTACAGTTGGAAATTTCAAGAAAAATGTCAAATTGTAGCCTCATTGTATACATGTAGGTTTTAGTATTAGAAAATTTCAACATCCATCAGTGAATTCGTCAAAGAAAATTAGAATTGTATACTTTAGATTCATCAAATGAAATCTCTCATTTTTGCTGAAGGAAATCAGAGAGTTTATGGAATCTTGATATGCTGGAGCATAGTTTGTTTTGCTTTAGAATAAGTGTAATTTAGATTGGAGCATCGCCTAATTGTTCATTTTTCTTAATCATATTTTTAATTGACATCTTCTGGTCTTTCGTAATAAACGTCGAGACATGGTTGGGTATGATTTAAGTTATCATATTTAATTATTAAATTGTTATGTATTTCTAAAGGAAATTCCTTTAGAGAAAGAGAGAGAGTGAATTTAAATATCATATTACTTTAGCTTAAGTAAAATAGTACTCCCTCCGTCCCTCACTTTCCTTAACATTGCACTATTCACACAATAATTAAGGAGGGTGTATTTG
>BSSO01001121.1:0-25791 GCA_030267885.1 Mesembryanthemum crystallinum
GTGCTATGGAGTTGAGGTAGGAATGGTAGTACACTAGTAACTTAGAATGGGGGGGGGGGGTTTAAATTAATGCACATACTCATCATCAGTTCATCACGGATCACAATTATAACAGTGTGACACCATGACATACTAAACTTAATGAATCAACCAACTATCTCATCAGGGATGACATACCACAGCATGTACATGTTGTTAGCAATTTGACGAGGATAACAAGTTATATGGATCAACATGACCATTATTTGAGGCTCTTTGGCATACTTTTTAGAATATAATTTGATTCCCTGCACAAATATTTTATATAACTCTCCACCTTTTTTTTATCACTTTCTCAACCATGTAAGTTTCTAAGAAAGCTAAAATTGAGTTAGAAATATAAACCGTTAATATAGAGTTTCAATCTATTTATTTTGGTTTCTTAGAAATTGAGATGGTGGAGAAAGTGGAGAAGAAAGATATTCAGAAAATATCTTAAAAGCTTAGGCCAAATGTTAGATGGCACAATTATCATTTGACTGACGCTTTATCTCGACAAAATACTATAGTTTGTACATCGGTTCAAAGTTCATATTAGGTATCTAAAATATGTCTGGCCCACTAGTAAACAAGTTATAACTTATAAATCGGGTCAGTGGTTCAAGGTTTCTAGGGAACAGCTACATGAATTTATTCGTGAAATACCCAAGGTCATGCATTAAGAGGTGCCCTTTAACAATGCCCAATAGAGAAGCAAGTTTCTAGAGTTCATATTAGGTGGATCAATTTAAGTTTATGTACTACATCAAACCTTGAGTAGAATTTTCAGAGGTGAAGGAGAAAGGTGGAGGATTTGGGAGAAATAAGAGGGAGAAACAAAGAGCATCCAAAATAATTTTGGGCCAAAGAATACACTTAAAACAAGAACATCCAGTATAGTCTTCTCAAAGGCTGGGCCAGTATGTCCTATTTCTCATGGGCAGCATCACATGATTGTGGACTGTGATGCATTAACTTTTTGATATTGGGCCATTCAAATACCTTAATACTGGGCTAAAATTGTCTCTTCACACATGGACCACATCTATCATTACATGGAACACCTACATCCTAAATGGAGTAATTTTTGACTGCCACTGGCCCACTATTGTTTTAACCATAGATTTTGTCTTTCCACATTCTCACCATAAGAGAGAGAGAGAGAGAGAGAGAAAAAAGGAAGGAAAACCAACACAAAGTAAAAGAAAGTGGGATAGCAGTATAGCACGATTGAACTTGAAAATTAGCTATGTTAGTAGTGAACTACACTCTCAGCCTCTATATCACAAATTATTTATACATATCTAAGCATTATTTTAGTCCAATTTTTTAAAAAAAATTCCGTAAAAAAAAAAATTCCGTGCATAGCAGGGGTACAAACTAGTTAATTAAAAAACAAAAGAGAAGTAATTACGAGATGGTATTGTAGTTAAAGACTTAAGAGTACCGTCAATCATCCATAGTTATGAAGTGTTCGACTCCTATTATTGCTGCGCTGTTAATATTTATGTCTTTAATTTTTTTAAACAATTTTATTAATCATCTATATTTCTGCTTACGACCATAAAAATGGTAATAATTTCTAAACAATAGTTGATTTAAAGACAAAATTCAACTTCCAACTCAACAATCCTATAGATAGATCAACTTCAGAAGAAAGGCATAATATCAAGAGAAATAGTTAGGTTCCCTATTTGGGGCACTCAAGGGTGTACATGTACATCCATGAGTAAATTAGTGATTGTGAAAGATAAATTTATTTTATAATTTATTTTAACAACAATCTGAACTGAACTAAACGGCCTGAACTGAACTGACAGAACAGCCTGAAATGGGATCCGATAAGGCAATAAGGTGAAATAAAACATAGATATTGGTACTTGACTGTTTGTAACTTAAAACTGCGATCTATATAAAAAGTCTCTTTGAATTGAACTATTTAGCTTGAACCTTAAACTCTAACGACTTTATCCCAATACTAATTAGTTACTACTAGTATTATTCCTTGGCCAGAACATATATGTAGTACTTTCTCTGATACTCAGAGAAGCATAGCTGTAACCTGTAAGGATATGAAACTTTCCTCTTTATTTCGTTGGTATTCACCACATACAGATACAGTACTGTACATAATTTTTGATTGAAGCTGGTGCAAGTGATTATTATGGTGCACATTTTGGAACTCTAAATCCTTAAATTAATGTAAGTACTCATATAAAGATATTGGAGGGCTCAAAAGGGTGCACGTGAAGATTGAACAAGAAGAAACGATGCAAATTATTCATCATCATCATCATCATCATCATCATCATCATCATCATCATAACTTGTTAGTCATTGCGTCATCTGTTGTTTATCGAAGAGATGAGTCCCTGCTGGTGTATGTGCCATGCATGCAACCCAATGCATGCATACTCACACATACATACCCCATAATCCTATGTAAATCTTGGTGAATGATGATGATGATGAATTTTTAATCTCTTCAAGAAATCCTTAATTATAATGCTCACGATATTCTATCTTGATTGCGGTTATGTTATGTTCATTTTAACTGAATGACGCATAATTGAAGTGAATTGATTGATGAATAATAATATAATAATGTGAGAGAATAAGTAAGTTGCAGAACTAAGCTGAATAGAACTGAATGTGTAGAATTGAAGAAAGATGTATTGAAATGAGCTAAAGATCTAGAATCGCTAAATTAAGGAGTACAGTATGATGTTGCTTACAGCGAATTGTTAAAACTGCTTAATGGATCTTATATATATTAGCTAGTACAAATAATGGTAAAAGTTGACATTAAGAGTCAAATACGACGGAACATAAAGAATATAAAGACACTTAGACAAAACTAAATGAACTTAGGTTGTGTGCACATAATTGATCCTAGAAAAGCAACGAGTTTTGGTGTCATTTGCTTAAACTGTCCCTCCAAGCAAGCATTGTTTATAAATCTTCAAGATTTCAAGTTACAAACAAGCCGGCCTGACTCAAATTTTAACTTAGCAAAATTGGTTTGTTAGGCCCTGTTCGGGGTGGTTGCCAGTTGCCAGTTTTTGGTTTTGAAAAATTTTCAACTTTTTGTAGAAATTTAATTTAAAGCTAAATTTTTTTTTTGTGCTTACAGTTCCCTGCTTAATTTTCAAAACTGACAACAGAAAACTGAAAACAAAAAAAAAATGGTTTCCAAAAACTGGTTTTGAGTTTCCAAAAAAACTGAAAACTGGCAATTGGCAACCACCCCAAACCTGCCTTAGGTTTTAAAATTTGTCTAAGCCTACATAAGTAGCTCAAAATAAAGTTCCAAAAACTAGTCGAGTTTTTTCAAGTTAGTCTCATGTTCAATTGCTTAACTGATGAATCAAATTTCAATATAGCTACACCATATATATAGGAGTAGTAAGAAATAATTCCTCATACTTATTGGACTTTATTACATAATTGTTATTAGCTTATTAATTGAGATGTGTTCATTTCAACTGAAATAGTCTTAACTGACTGAACTTAATCGAACTGATTCAATAAATAGTAATATGTGAGAGAAAAAGTAATTGAAAATTGAAAAACGTGATATATGAATTAAACTGAATACAGTATTATTGATAAGATGAAATGAACACCTTCCATTTTTCAATTCTCAAACTCTCGATTCCACATTCAAAACGATAAGGAATGAACATGTATGTATGTGTATGTGGATAAAATGAGCTTTTAGATCAAGAGACTAGCATTTGTAATTTTGCAAAAACTATATAGATCTTTGTGCATGACCTTTATTCATTCAATTCATTGCATCTAATTAGTTAGCATACAGATAAACAAATTAAAATGGGTAGCATTATATATAAAAGGAAGTTCCCACCATGTAGCCCTCAATGCAAGCAAAGTGCCCTAATCAACAGTGCGCTTTGAATATGGGAGAGCATTGCATTGCATTGCATTCTCCCAATGGAATATCAAAGGAGAGAAAGCGGAAAGCAAATAAAGTGTACTGTCTACAATTTTATGTTTTAAGTTTTTGATAAATTTGTTCCCCTTTTTTTTTGGGTGGAAACAAGTTTATAAATTAAATAGCACAAAAAATTACATTCATGCATAGGACCTACGAATATATGTTTGAGTTGGAATAAGAAATAACATTGTTATAGCTGACGTTATCGATCTATTCTACCATATTGTCGCACGATAATAACCCTTCAAAAAGTCGGATGTTCAATATAGATAAAAATTTCCTTCGATAACTATAATGAATTGGACATTTAACTACAATTTTAAAAGCTTATTATCTCCATAATGGAATATTAGGAGTGATTATTAATTATGTATGTAGAGAAATGATAGAAGTGCCAATTATCGAGAGAAAAAAATGTGGAGAATATATAATTATTATACGCAAGCAAATCGTACATACATACTAAAGAGAAGCTAAGGCACATAAATTGCATAAATTATGAGAAATATTTACATATGATATCTTTAATTTGCTCGTTTTCTTTTATTAAGAAACTAAGGAAGAACTTTAATCTGATCTCCTTACCCTTTAGGTTATGTGTACGGAGTCTTCCACCACTGCACATAACCTTATAAGTTACAACATGAATTGATACCTACAGACACTCTGTACATAGAAGGCTGGAATTGCTAACTCAAGTGTTACAAGTTATTGTTTATTTGCCAACAAAAATGTAATGTTCAACTAAATTAGATGTCATCCGATCCGTTAATGAATTGAATTGAATTGAACTAAATAATGTTAAATTATAACTATATGAAGGAACCAATTCAATCAAAACCTTAACCTGATTTTTAAAGGCCTAAAATGATTTTATTCCTAGTATTCCTCCTCACATACGAACCCAGAGGCTTGCTTGCCTTATACTTTGAAGGCTCAGCTACAAGAGTTAGGGGGGTCCTACATATGACTTAATTTGAACTCAAGACCTTTAAGTTAATACTGTTCTAATATCAGATAAAGAAACTCGATGATTAGAGGTCCAACTAATGATTTTATAATTCTATGTAATAACGCCGAAATATGAACAGAACTATACACATTAATTAATTTTTACAGTGGGTGGTATATATTGGGCATTGGTCATTGTCACGCATATGAAGAGAATTGAAAGAGAGAGAATTTGATTTTAATTTTCCGAAAGAGAGAATCGAATCAAAGTCCTTTCCCCTTCTCACTTTCCTTTCCTTTTTTCTTCTTTTTTTTTCTCTTTGCTTTTTCACAGTTTGCTACAGGCTTTGCCTTCTTTTCCTTTGCCCAAGAAAATGGTGGGTAATCTTGCATATACATTTCCCCCCCTTTTTAATTGTTTTAAATAATTTAAATTTCCCCTTTTTGGTTCATGTTATGTTACGTTCATCTCTCCTAGAGAGAAAAATGAAAAAAAATAAATAAAGAAAAATGGAAAAAAATAAAAAAAAAAAAAAAGAAAAAAGAAAAGAAAAATGACAGAGGGAAAAAGAAAAGCAAAAGGAGAGGGGATGATAATATGGTCAAATTAAACCTCGAAGACTTCTCAATTCCCATCATAAGCTTCGACTATCTTTATCGAAACTCTTGCCAATTTTTTTCCTACTTTTTACTTTGATTTTGAACTGTCATCTCTCTAATCTTTCTCTCTCTTACATATCTGAGATAAATTTATTTTGGAAGGGTAAAAAAAATAAAAATGAAATGGGGTAATAGTAATTATTATTTATTATTATGGACGTTCCTAGAAATTGAAGCCATGCAACTTTCACGTTGATTTGGACCTCGTCTATTTCGCCAAAAATCTGACATGCACGAGCGACTCTAAAAGAAATGAACCCAACATACTATACTAGTACTACTACTATACTGTAAACTTACAAAAATACCCCCCTTATACGTACATTATCCTTTCAATTAGTAATTCTAAGATTATATACATCACATTGTATTTAGTAGCCACATATGTCAATTTTATATTGTAAGTATATGTGAGTTGTCATATTGAAAGAAAGAAAAGAAAGAAAATTAAGTAACATATACTATATAAATCTAGTGCTACTCTACTCGATAGTATTAATTATTTTTAGGATGATACCTCATCATTAGGGCTAAACTTGTGTGTGGTTTATCTCTTATTCTTTTGCAGGTTTGGTGTAGGCTAGGCCTATCAGTTAAGTACTTAACCATGACATGTAAAAACTTGGATGAGACGGGGTGATTTTTGAGTGACTTTTTCATTATTTTGTGCGACTTTCATCTCATATAAGATATGTTAATTGTGGAATTTGAGTAGTCAACGAAAGACATCAATTACGACATTACTTTAGAGAACAGATCATGTGATTGATCGATCTAATTTCCAATGACTGCCTTGGCATTTGTAATATTAGCTCTTCTACAATTACTACCACTATAAGCATCATCCACATTTTAAAAACCTAATGAGTATGTTTGAGTGAGAAGTATATCATATCAAAATTGTTAGCTTAGCTATATTTTCACCTAGCTTAAACCTAATATAGCAAAGATTTCATCAATAGACAACTTTAAGTACAATATTATAAAGACATCAAAGTATATCTAGCTACTCTATATTGGATGGAGAATATATTCCAATTCCTTTTGATTGCAATTGATCGAAGTGCAAAACCATTAAGCAAAGAGACAAGCTAGGGCCCCCACAGTCACTACTCACTAAGTGTGTTCATCATCTTTATGTTTTTCGGCTAATAGGTGATATTAGGAACCCTTTTGACTAGCTAGCTACTTGTATATATGGGACACATCTAAGCTTCCAAGTACAAAAAGAGGAATATTCAAAATTGGGAATGAAAGCACCCACAATAACAAAGGAGATGTGACCTAATTAATTAGTATATATATGTATCTCTTTATTAGAGTAGTTTCATTATATTTTGAGATAGATAAGAATAAAGGGTGTTATTCCAAGGTTATGAAATTTACATTCTTTGCATATTCATCTTGTCGGGTATCATCAAGTATAATAAGGACATTTGTTCTTTCTTATCCAATGCTCAGTTATGAAGCAAACTCTTAATAAGCAACACATTCTTGTAAGTGCATCTTTTGTTAGTCTTTAAATCTAATGACAATTAAATGAATGGTGAATCATATTCAAGACCTTTAGTGTAGATGAAGAAAGGGACTCTTCTTGCAATCAAGAACTGCATACAGAACAGAATGAAAGAAACAGATGTTAAGTGGGATGTCCCACATTGATAAAATGAGAGTGCCTTGAGGTCTTTATAACTAGAAGAGTTACTCTATCCATTGCCAATTGGTCTTGAGTTGGAACCTCCTCCATGTTATGACACTCTCTAATGGGCCCAAATGTTGAAAAATTAACATGGTATCAGAGCAGGTTTCAATCCTGTTTCCATGACCCCTGCTTTGATGTGTCCACACTTCAGCCCAAGATGGGATTGCAAAATAATAACGACCACAGCTATGATAATAAAAGCATAGGTATAGGGACACGTACTATATATAAATACTGATGGTTAGCTATATCCATCTCAACTGAATGGTATTGAACTAAACTAAGTTAAATCGAATGGTATTCAACTATTGAACTAAGGGTGTGTTCATTGAGCAATTATGACATGGTCAGGGACCATTAATTGGTCCAGGATAATACAATAATTTATCGTGTTCATTTCACCATTTCGAACCCCATTTTAAACTATTCTGTTTCGTTCAGTTCAGTTCAGATCGTTCAGTTCAAACCATATATTTTTTTTCCTCACAGATTACTATTCATTCAATTGAGTTCGATTTAGTTCAGTTACTTTCATACAAACTAAACACACCCTAAATCAAATTGAATGATACTGAACTGCTTTTATATATTAAGCTAAATGGGAACATGAGTAGTAATATTGAAAAAAGGAAATAAGTTGTAAACTTGAACTAGATTAGATAGAATATGAAAACGATGAAATGAACATGCGACGTACTTTACTACTCCGTCATGTGACTCTTAACAAGTTTGTATATTGTAGAAAGCCATGCAAGATATATAGTTGCATAAGTAAAGGCACAACTTGAACTTCTCATCAATGTATATATGGAGGAATTAAGTAGTATTTGAACAATCTATCTAAGCTAGGGGCAGTAATGTAAATCTTGGTCTGCATATGCACTAGTATTACTTTTCTTTTTCTTGTTGTTTAGCCCTTTTATCCCTCTGAACAAGCTTTATCAGAGTTCAAAAATCTTTTCCTATCTTTAGAATCTCATCAGTAACATAACGTTACGTAACACACTCCATTGCATGATATTTATACATAATTTAATTACATTTGCTCTATATAGTACAAGCTAAATTGTAAATAAATACTAGTACTATAATAATTACTAGTATTAGTACTATTTATATGAAGTGTTAATATATATTTTAAGTTTGGAACTTTTGATGGTGATGATTTCGTTGTTCAAGGAAGCCAGCTCAAGGATTTTGAAAAAGAACATTCTTTCTTTCTCTCTCTTATTTTTATTTTTATTTTTTTCATTTTTTTTTTCTCTCAATAAAATCTTCTCAAGAATCGAGGGTTTTCTGCATGGCTATATAAACCATGCTTTCTTCCCTTTGCAAACCCAAACTCATATTCCCATTTCATCTCTTTCTCTCTCTACAACTTCTATACAAACACTACATTCTTATTCTCGAGCTCTCAAAGGTAACCATTATTATCTTCTCAAGTTTAAATTTGTTATTAAATTTCTTTTATTTTTAGGCTAAATTAGCTTATTATGTTTTGTTTTAGTACTATGTGTGTTTTTCCCATGAAATTGAAATATTTTCCCTCTAAAATTATTTGGGAAGAAACCCTTTTTGTTGTACCTCAAAACAAGGAGTGGTTGGATTTTGAGGTGTTACAATAGTGGAGTAATTAAAAATATTAATTCTCCACTATATACTACAAAAGAAATAATGCTACTATGCAAATGATGCTTTTATAGTAGTAAGGTTTTCATGTTGATTTATATTTTGTCTTATCTTAGCATTTTCCAAACAACTTTCCACTATCAAAGGTACCTTCATGCTCCTCCCCCCTTAAAATAAGGAAGAATTCTTAATTTTTATTTAGATATTATAGTCATGCTAGCTCTTTAGCATAAGTGGAGGGCTTAATTAAGATTAAATAAGTACATCCACTTCTCAAACATGAATTCAAATCAAAATCTTATAAGTTATTTTTAGTATTACTACTATTTCTAATGTAGTATCAACTACTTTGTTATATATTCTCTTATATAAATAAGACTCAGAATATACGATTCATTGGTTATAACCGGTAAAAGTTGTAAAAATATAAAAATTCGACGAAATCTGAATGTCATTCTCATATGTTTTAATATATATTCTTATCTTTTTAGTTTAAATTCTCACATATCTTATAAGCTTAGTTAGTTACTCTCCTATATAAATATTTAGTAGCTACAATATTCAAATACTAGCTTAGTAGTACTAGTAACATTATTTGACACAACTGTTATTGTTCTTATGGTTTTTGGTGTAACTAACTGTCAGGTGAATTTAGGAGAGATCAAAAATGAGTAGGCCAGGTGACTGGAACTGTAGGTCATGCAACCACCTCAACTTCCAGAGGAGGGACTCCTGCCAGCGCTGTGGCGACTCACGTGCCGATGGCGGCCGAGGCGGTGGCGGCGATTACGGCAGCTTCGGTGGCAGGTCCGGTGGGTCCCCCTTCGGGTCCGGGTTTGCTGGCCCGGATGTTAGGCCCGGGGATTGGTACTGTTCTGTAGGGAACTGTGGGGCCCACAACTTTGCTAGCCGGTCTAGCTGCTTCAAGTGTGGGGCCTACAAGGAGGAATCTGGTGGGTCCACTGGTGGGTTTGATGGTGATAGCATGGGCCGGTCTCGTGGGTTCGGGTTCGGGTTTGGTAGCGGTGGCGGCGGCGGTGGTGGTAGCAGCCGCTCTGGGTGGAAATCCGGTGACTGGATTTGCACTAGGTATGTATATTACAAACTTTAAAATTAAATTCCAAGAGTTATTTAATTTAATAACGAATTTTAACCGACTTTATCTTAAAAAAAAAAAATAAAAAAAAAAATGTTAACGTTGTTATAGGTCAGGATGCAACGAGCATAACTTTGCTAGTAGGACTGAGTGCTTTAGATGCAGTGCACCAAGGGAATCCGGCAGGACCTCTGAATTTCCATGAATGTTCCGGTATGATTTTGGTTTTATACACGTCGTACTCTCTCCATCCGAAATTAAAAATGATTTTATCGATAATTCATGGTCGACACGGATATATATTAAATCCTCGATTTATTATAGTTAGAAGAGAATAATTTTGATAATTGGAGCATCCCTTGATTCTTGCAGGTATTGCAATGTATGCTAATGGAAGTGCGACGATGTATGAGGAGTATTATGGAGTTGCTACTGCATGAGAGAGCTTAGCTTGTTCCGCAAATTAAATGAATTTTCCCTAATCTAAATTTTTTCCTTTTCCCTACTGGATTAGTCCTTGATAATTCAATATGCTAAAAACCTAATAGGGGTTTTAGACCAGCATTTTGTGATGAGCAGCTTATTATTAATTTTGCTATGTTTTGAAATTATTAGTAGCATCATAGTCTATCTAGCTAGGTAGTTATTGTGATTGTCAATTTTCTTTTTCTTTTTTTTTTCTAATTTTTAATTTTATTTTTGAAGAGAGGATCTCCAGCTAGCTAGCTAGGCTTCATTTCTTTCATGTATTAGGAGATATTATTATTATGCTTAATGGATGAAAATTTGCTAGAATTTTACTACATAGTAGTAACATTTTTCACTTTTAATGATCCTCTGTAATAGCTAATGAATTTTCATCACTGGTTTTTTTAATTCAATTTCGAATTCACTTTCTTTAGATTTCTTTTATTTTGCTTTGAATGATGATGCCTTAGCTTTAAAATTCAATACAGAATAAGCTTCTCTGCAAAGCTGTTTAAAGCAAATTTATGGACCACAAACAAATGTAGTGGTCTTTTTGATTCAATACAATGCATATGTTGTGTTTGGATAAGAGCAACATTGCACATAATTAAGCAAATGATCACAGTCACAATGTGGCCTTAATTGTACCCTTAATTGTACCCTTAATTGTACTATGTAGTACTTTTGCTTGCTATATATGTACGTTTTATCATTCAAATTAAAGTTGAACCACCATCACTACTTTATTTACAACTTCAAATTTCAATTAGTGGGGGTTGTAGATTTTTTTTTTGTGTTGACAATGAGGAACTTCCTTTCTCAATAGGAGTGGTTAAAGGGCACCTCCTAACGCACGTCATCGAATACTCTACGAATAAATTCGTGTAGCGAATAGTTTTTTTAAAAATAAAAAAATAAAAAAAATCATAGAGTTTATTAAACATTGCTCAAAGTGATAGACAAATTAAACATCAAAATTCAAAACTATGAAAATCTATAGCGGAGGATGTTCAAGGTGAGAGTACATGCATGTCAGCGCAAGTGATGATTTATCTCAAATCAAATGGATAGGTAGAGAAACTCAGTAAGTTATATGCATTTTCAAGGCCTTTTAAAATGCGTAGGTTAGGTTATGTTTGACACCAAAAGTTACAGTTTGAAGTTTGAAATTTGTTCTTTTTTCTCTCAACTACCAAGCGAGATTTGAATCAACAACTAGCTTTCACTTAGCTTGGCAGCTAAGCAAATTTTTGAAAGATACCCAAACTGGCTTTCACTTGACAGCTAAATTTTGAGTAAAATTTACAACTTGAAGCTTGCAGTTTATTCTTTTTTCTCTCAGCTACCAAATAAGATTTGAAGCAACAGCTATAGCCGTAGCTAATTTTGCCAAACATAGCCTTAGTATAAGAGAAACTCCAATGAGATTCTATCCCATAATTAATTGGCACTGGTTTGGAGCAAGTCATTAACTTATAAGCATGTTCAAGACATTCTATTTTGTGACCTCACAAATTTACCTTCTGCTCACTCACATGTTAAAAACTTATCAAAATTTAAGCTCAATTGTGAAATTTCTTAGGTTATAGGCCAGGAAAGTTGGTCATCAATAATACCAAGTTTTGCCAATCTCTTCCAAAATAATTTCAGTTTTACTCTCTTCAAAATAATTCCAATTTTTTTACCTGTCCTCCCTGACTGCACTAAATGACTAAGGCGTTAGAGCTAGCATTACAGCTATTTAAGAGTTTCTGCAAATTGAGGAGGATGGGAATTAGGTTAGGGAAGAAATATATCGCCTTAATAAGTACCCTAATGGTGTTACAGGAGCTTTAATGCTGTAGACGTTTAGTGTAATAAGGGTGGATATGCAAAAATTTGAAATTATTTCAGGAGGGAGTGAAGGTTGAGATTATTTTGTACTAATCAACGTAACATAAGAGTATTTGGCTGTACGTCAATCTTCCTAATTTATAAACTCCTTAAATAAAATCATTTATGATAGTCAAACTGCTTCAACTAGCATACCTTAGGCCTAAGTAACCATGAGGTCCACATATCCTAAGCATCAAAGTAAAGATGGCAACCAAAGCTCCCTCTATTCTTGACAAATTGGACCCCAGTTGACATGATACTCCTATAACTACATACATCAATTGAGCACATGAAGTAACATAAAGCAAGCTTAAAGGTAGACAAGAATCTTACTAAAAGTCATGTAATGGAGGGTAGTAACAACAAACTAATGAATGTTTTGGTCCCCTTTTTGACCACTTACTTATTACTTAAAGATATCTCAAGAGGTCAAAGAGGGGGAACCAAATCAAAGCAATTGCCCTAAAAAGTTTTGGAATCCTATGTGAAGTTTTTGTGTTAATTAGGCCTAACAAATCTTAGTTTACTCCCATTTTGGTTTTCAATTTATCAAAAGTGATCACTTTTGATGACATTATACAATCAAACATATATATATGGCTTACCAATTACCATGCACAATGAGAATCCTTAAGGGGGAAGTTCTTGTCATTTTCATTTCATAGCCACATAATCAACTAATTATGAACTCCATGTACCCCACAATGAGATAAGCCACTTCTTGATATTGTTTGTGGATTCTTGGCTCTTTGTTAATCATAATTTTGTGATCATTTGTTTGTTCAATTATTTATATATTATGATGACAAAGTTAACAACATATCAATTTTTATAATGCAATGGGCTAATCCAAATGTATCTATACTCAATTATGCTAATATATTACCCAAGAGGTGTTGGCCCACTGGTAAACAAGTTTTGACTTATACACCAGGTCACGGGTTCGAGTCTCATGAGGAGCACCTACACGAATTTATTCGTGGAATACCCGAGGACGTGCGTTAGGAGGTGCCCTTCAGCCACGCCCAAGGAGAAAGGAACAACTTGCAGACACCCAAAAAAAAAAAAATTTATGCTAATATATTTGATAATATAAGTTCGATCCCTCAAAAAATAAGAAAAATAGTTATCTCTTTAAAGTTCTTAATTAAAAATAGGTAAAAAAAGACTCTTTATCAACAATCCTATCTTCATATAGGACCGTAACTAACTCATTCCTTAACAAAGATAGACTCTTCCAAAGAAGAATTCTTCACAAACATTCGACAAATGTCTTAACTATCTTCTCACTAAACACACACACACACTCTCTCTCTGTGGCTCTCTCTCTCTCTCTCTCGTTAATTGAGGGGCTGAAAAACACTTATGTATTGTGTATATTTTTGTAGAACATATGAGTATTTTTTTTAATATAGTGTGAGTTATTCGTCTTCCGCTTCTTGATACGTACCTTAATAAAATATTACATACAGTATATTTTACAGTTACAAATTATGGAGTGGCAATTGATGTCAAGATTCTCGGGATTTTCACTAAATTATCTATATGATAATAATATCATGAAGTGTTAACCTAAAATCAAAATTAGACATTTGATCAACAGAATTATTGAAGTTTTTTTTTGGGTATGAAAACAGAAGGAAAACATAAGTTACTTGATTTGACAGGCAGACATCTCCATCATATGCAACTCAAAAATTTCCAAAGACAAAGCAAAGTTGATTACAAATCCATCAAGTTTAAATGATATAAACTACTCCCTCCGTTCTCAAATGAAAGTGACGCTTGGTTTTCCGTAACACTTCATGATATTATTATCATATAGATAATTTAGTGAAAATCCCGAGAATCTTGACATCAATTGCCACTCCATAATTTGTAACTGTAAAATATACTGTATGTAATATTTTATTAAGGTATGTATCAAGAAGCGGAAGACGAATAACTCACACTATATTAAAAAAAATACTCATATGTTCTACAAAAATATACACAATACATGTGAGTTGCGCAAAACCAAGCGTCACTTTCATTTAAAAACGGAGGTAGTATTTGTTTTAAGTTTATATGTTGGATGCATCTTGATTGCAATGAGATAAGATAGTGATGGACTAAGGCAACTTTAATCATGAACATGAAATGCAATTTTTGGCCCACAAATGCAATTGCAAGAATATTTAGTTTTTTGATGTTTTTATTCATCTCCTCACTGTGATGGTCAAAATGGGTAGCAAAAACTAGGTACTAGCTTTTTTCTCTCATCTTTTCTTTATATGCAAAAAGGAAAAGAAAAATGGATAATCCTTTTTGAGTGTTTTTATTTATTCCTAAATTTAAGAGCCATAAATGTCCAAATTTGCTTGGTGGGCCGCTTTTGACCCATGTTATATGCATTGCATAATGGCTATATGTAAGCTCATGCTTTTTTTGTTTTTACTACTTGTGGGCCTTGATTTCTAAAGCTTTGTCAAAAGCCTATTAGCTAATCCTTTTCGGACCCACTTTTTAAATTAAATATTAATTGTAATAGTATCGATTGTTTGGTTAATCTGATATGTTTCACATTTCGTTGTTGAACATGAGTGTTCGTATACGACACAATAGGAGTTGCGTTCATGGTCATTCACTAGCACCTTTTAACTATGATAAGATCTATTTTTGCCATTTCTGATGACAGACATCGGCACGTCGAAAATGAGTGGAAGCCTAAACAAGCTCTTGGAAGCCCTTTACTCTGTTCTTTTTCTCGAGGGTGCGTACCAAATCATATGAGAATAACAGGGAAGAAGTCGATTTGAGAACAAAGAGAATACACATCTATAAACAAATGTTGAGAAAATTACATCAAATTCACTCCCACCAAATGATGGACACATTTATTTGCAAGATTAGAGTACAGTAGGTACCATCATGAGCTAACTACTTATTTGACGTAAAGCCACTTACAGTCTGTATCACGGTAAGAACTAGAACCACAATTGCGTAAATTACAGAGATGATCGCCCATGGATGGCTGAAATAGTCGTGCTTCAAAATGGCCTTCCACCGATGCCATGCAGTCCTAGTATATGCATTCAGGTCTCTGCAAACCCCATAGTAATAGAAGTTGGCATCTCGCAACCTTGTCTCCTTGAAGATCTTGTTGAAGAGATTTGTCACTTCCTTGTTGCTGCCAAGCCAATTCTCGATTATACCATTTTGAACAAGTACTTCCACATCCTTTGGAGTGTTGATTAGACCGTCCAGGAAAGCAAAGTAGTCAATGATGTAAGAATCAAAGTAATAATGGCACTGCTCGAACACCATGATGTTCCTGAACAAAGATTCGGTATCATCTGTCACCATGAACTTTGGGATCTCCAAGATCCCGTTAGTGAACCTTATATCAAGCATGTTCTGACTTTCGCTCACCTTAAATTTGACTCCTGCTTCACTTAGCTCAGTTACACTAGGAGAGAACTCAAACTTTTGGTTGCTATTAGTTTGTTCTCTCCTCTGGACAGAAGATAAGTGACATACTCTTACGAAATCGACAAGATGTTTTATGTCTGCAGTTGCTATTGTTTGAGGAACAGTCTCCTTCTTTTTCATGAAGAATATGTAGGTAAGGTCGATGAAAGAATTCTGGTAGGCGCCAAAAGCTAGTTCATATAATCCTTTGAGGATGAAAAATGGAAGTTGGTTCTCTTCTAGCCTTAGATCGCGAGTGACTTCTACTATCATCCTTGGCTTGTTGTATATATGATCATTTTCCTCAATAAAACCATGGAAACAACCTCTCCAGAAGAGCTCAATGATGAATGCAGCATCAATGAGGATCATTTCAATGAAAAGTTCACTAGGCATACTAATTGTCCCGACATAACACTGACGGGCAGCCTGTTCCCATCCTCTTATAGCATCGACATAGTGACCAACATTGTAAGCACTTTCTCGTTGAAGGAAAGATTGCAAATACCTCAATTTTTGTTCTTGCATATCCAGTAGCCTTGGATCATTATAGTAAAAAGGACCAACCGAGACAAGCAATGGCCGATAAGCATCTTCATTAACCTTGCGAAGGTTCTCAGGAACTCTATAAATGCAACAACTAGAGGAAAGCGGAGGCAAAGATTCAAGCTTGTGCTGGATTGAAGCTACCACCCAGTTTCTCGCATCTCCCATCGGTTATAGTCTCTTTCCTTCTACAGACAGAAATGATAGTCTGCCTTAAACAATGAAACTGATAATCTATGTACAATAATACTTAAAATTGTAGACAATGTCAGTAAGTTGTAATAGGTGATACTCACTTTGATCACTATGGAACAACATATTTTCAGTAAGGTATATCTTTAGCTATCTTCCAGTTCAGTTCCACAAGAATTGCCATTTTACAGATACTCTATTGCATTAAAGGCAGTATATACAAGTTTCAAAACTTTATAATACGGAAGAAGTATGCATCAACAAATAGAATTTTGAACATCCAATACGACGAGGTCTGCAATTTGTATCACTCTTTTGGTTTTGTAAATATAGATATATTACATTACGTTGCAAGTTTTCTTAATTGTCAATCCTTGCATAACAAATTCATTAAGTGTTTGTTTGGGAACTCGATTTGAAAAACAGGATTTGAGATTACGAGTACTTATACATAAATGGCTAAGATAATTGTAGACTTGGAATCAATCAAAGTCCATGGCCTTTCTAATAACTTCAAAATTGGAGAATTTCCAATGACACCCTAACACATTGTCATTCGAAAATTTTTCTAAAGCACTATCACATTTGGCAAATGAAATCTGGATTTTCAAATCCAAACCTCCAAAACAAGTTCATTTCTACTTCCTAATATTCAATCCTAAATTCCACATTCAGAAAAAACTCCCCATCCATTCACATATGTAGAATAGTGGTAGGCAATCACCTTCACACAGAAGCTATACAACCAGCCAATTACACAATTGTAGCACATGTAGGAGCTCAATCACTACTACTAATTACATTCACACCGATCGAAAACAACTCCAGTTTTGGTAATTTGACTATTTCTCATCAAACTGCTTTTTCTTTTTTTTTTTCCTGGAAATCCTAGCTATACTTGGCACGATATTGGGCAATTTCATCACTATTACTTATACATGAATTCATTCTTAACAAATTAGAGACTTGCCATTTGGCATGGTGATAGTGTGCTTTAGTGAACCCGCAATTGATTGACTAGTAATTAACATGAAAGGACATGAATTAATGCAGCATTTGGAAAAATTAAACATGGCAAACCATATGGGATCATAATTTTCAAAACTAACTTCACACAATAACAACAATATTATTCTATTATACTAGTAGTATAATTAACCCTACTGGGGAGATAATAAAGATTATGAAACAGACCCAGATACAATAAACCAAAAAGATTAAACATTTGGATAAGAAAATTACCAGTTACTATCAATCAAATTGCTGGGTCTGGTGAATTTGACAGAGCTTTAATCTTTGGCAGAATTTGTTGCAGCTTCAGCAATTTAAGCATCGCAACCTGAAAATTAAATTAGATAAAAATTCTTCCTTTTTGGGTTCCATTGATATATAATAGTAGTAGAAAGTAGAAACTACCATTGAAGAAGACAGAAATTGCTGTGAAGTTTTGGGTTCGAAAGCAAAGTATCATTCTTACAATATTTTCTACTTCCGACCAATTTCCATGTTGCAGCATCATTCCCAAACGCGGCAAAAAAGTCACTCTCTCTCTCTCTCTCTCTTTCTTGTAAGTTAGGAATATTTTTTGCTATTTACAGTACATCAAGCATTTTGTACATTTAATTAGGTAAAAACCTAGATGAAAATTTTGGGTGACCTTATGTAAATTGTTGGAATCTTGGTAACTTTTGTATGTAGTGTAAGCAAAGTTCGCATCACTCAATTTGTACAAGTATTCCTATACAGTGTATAAGTTATATAGCCTGTTTCTTAGTGCGTCAAATACCTATTGGTTTCACACCTTTAGATTTTACTCCTTTATACTTTAAGTACATTGACAATGTTTTCTTTTTTAATAACTGATTGAATTTCTTTTTTTTTTTTTTTTTATAATCAATTGATTATTTAGCACAGTTTCGAAAAGAAAGTAATTGCAAAAAACAAAATTTATATTAGGTTATTTATATATTTTGGACAACTCCAATCGATCAGTTTATCATTGTCTACTAAGATTTTGATCTTGATTTTTCCAGTATTGTGTAGACTTTAATCAAATTTTAAAAAGAATAAACAATCCTACAAATTTGATTGTCAAAGTGATTTTTCAAGGTATCTAACACTATGAGGAAACAAAAAATTCCATTTTATGTAATAAAACAAAGAGAAAAAGAAAAAATAGCTTACAACTTTTAATTGTAACATTTCAAGTTCTCCATTGAATTTCTTTTAAAATCATAGTGATCAAAATTTCGAACATGTGCTCCCAAATAATTAACCATGATAATTACAAAAAACAATAAGAGGATTTGAATAGCTAGTTGGCATGCTAAAACGATGACAACAATTTACGTTGTTTTGAATATGTGAAAAGTTCTATGTTATTTTTTTTTAAAAAAAAACCATTCTTCATGGCAATTTGAGAATATTTGTAAGAATCTATATATCTAGTATCGATCTTTCTCAACATCCTTAATTTTTTGAGGAATTTGAAAAAAATGGTCTTTCTTATTAACTTAAAAAAATTTACAAACAAAATTGCACCAAAAAATTTACGAACAAGATGCTACTAGGCAATAAGCTTAGAGCCTCGTGGCAAAATATTGGCACTGGTGTAATCTCCCGCGTCTCAAAAGTTTCTTCACCTTGCTTTTTTCGTGACTCATAATGTTGGGAGTTACAAATGTTAAGTTAACAAACGGAATACTTTTTTTTTGTTTTTTTCTTTTTTAACAAAGGAACTTTAGTATTTATTTTGTCGACTAGTCTCTACTTGTTAGGTTTAACCAATCTATCTATCCATTTTAACCTCTGTAAACCTTGTTGGTTGGATTTCAATTTTTCCCTCCTTTTGGTGCAAATAAGTAAGTAAAAGGAGTTTAAAGGATTTGCCACTCAAAAAGGGGTGTGAGCCTATGGGGATGTTCTGTGGCTTAAAATATTTATATATTGCTAATTTGAAGAGGAGAAAAAGTCTCCAAGGAAAAAAAAAAAAAGGGTGGATGATAGAAGTCTAGAACACGATTGGAATTTTAGTACCCATTAAAGTTCATATACCTTAACTCAAATGAAAGAGGAAAAAAACAGTTTTGAGGATAAAGGGTGGATGACTGCTGAGTTCTTTCAATGGAACCTGAGGTGTAAAGCATGCACATCCACAATGGAAAGACTGAAACCTTGGTAAAAGAACAAACAAGAGAGAGACAGACAGGAAGCTTGAAGCGTTCCGAAAGATAATACTGTAACAGTTAGCAGAAGACAAATTTACAAGATTTGGTTCGATACAAGTAAACTCGAGAGGCGTAGAGGAGTAAAAACAATGAATGGAATGTCTTTCCAGCACAACCCTCAGTACAACTGTTTTTGACTACAATCGCGCAAAATTTCTGAGTGACAACTGTATCTTTCCTTAGATTTTTTCCCGACAGTGAAGCCGTAGTTAGCTTTAGATCAGCAATTTGTCATCTGTTCACCATTTCACTTTGCATCTGACATTTCCATCGTTCACACTTACAACCTACCGCAGTTTTAAGGTGAGGGGATATGTTCAATTAGAGCTCAAAACTGAAGGTTTTGTACCAAAAAAACAAATTAAAAAAAAAATAAAACAAGCAAGAAGTGAGAAGAAGAGTGATGATGGGATTTTACTTTTTACTTACACTGCCGCTCCTGAGCTTGGATTTCGAGGAGCTCTGCAAAGGTTTTGCAAGGGGCCTAGCCGGTGAAGCTTTCATGGCCTTCTTTATGTCGTACTTGACGGATCCAAATGCGCATACAAGGGCAAGCAACATTGTAGGATAGACATAGATCGTTTGCTCAGCAGCATCTGTGCTTGCTGGTCGAGCCAGGAACCCTTCCTTGAGAAGGCCCCAAATTACCAAGAGAGTACCGAACATGCTCATTCTTCCTGGTTTCAGAAGGCCAACATAAGCGCCTGCCACACAGAAGTAGCTACCAGCCAGAACCTGATTGGAAACAAGATCAGTATAATGGCGATAAAAATAGTCTGTGGGGAAGATAATTAGGTAAAGAAGCTCAAGTTTTCTCTCCCTTCTGCTAATAAGACCAGAAATTCAGTGTTTTCCAGAGAACCACCTCAAAGCTCATACCATCAAGCTAAGTATGATGTACAAATTAATAAATTTAGCTTACCTCATATCACAAACAGTAGCGATCCTATTGGGAAATGCATCATATTTTACATAGCATTTGTGTCTATAACATCTCAACATCACGATTGAAGAAAAGTAAACCATGAAAGCTTAAGCAAACATGTAGCAAGATGATGTTCTACTATATGATATGAGAATCTTCAAAGCCTCAAGAAAATAGATCATAAGAGCTATATGCCACCGTGGTGTGTTTCTATATCTTTTCTGTCATATATAATTCTGACTCTAGGTTTATTGATCACCAATCTAAAGCGCAGCTTAATGTGAAGCTATATCTTCACTTTTCTGCGAATTATGATGCGCAATAATGAACCAGTTCTTCAGTCACACTTAGCCAGTTCAAAGCTTTTTTTTTTTTTAAGTGAGGAAAGTGGTTATGTTCAAGAAGATAGTCCAGAAACAATGAAATAAACAATCTTGCTCAAACTACAAACATACACAACTATTAACACTCAACTTCAATAGCCAACAGGTTCACAGACTCCTCCCCTGGAATAAAAATCAGTTTCAAATGAAGTTGATCAAAGAGCCCAACAGGCTGTATTCCAATGGTAAAACCAAAGCAGAAATCTTCTGAATGCAACAACAAAGAAAGGGAGAGTCACACCCACACAAAGAATTGATTGCCTTGGTTGAGGCCAACTATATTTATTCCATATGAGGGTTATATTTCAAACCTGAACTTAGAGAGGGAGAGAAAGCTGTCCCCTAATTAATCGCCAAGAACAAAAGAAGAAATAACAACTTCATCTTTTCCCAACTCTAATGAGGACAAACAATAAGATCAGGGTGATTTTGTTCAAGTATTAACTGAAGGTCTGCATGAAAAATGCCATCCACCCCACACACAAAAGATATAACAGAGGAGACACCTAAATAAACTGGCTTCTTTAGAAGAGTTCCTAGGTCCAGTAACACCAGGGCTGTCATTATGAGTCCACCATGGGACTAACCCAAAAGAGATGATGTAGATGCTTTCACGAAGAGAAAAGACATATAGGGAGGATACACACAAACTAAAATATCATGGCGTGGGGTTGAACGGCAAACAAAAGAGGATTCATAACGCAATAACCATGCAGTGAACCTCAAAGCCTGATGAGGAAGCAGATGATAATAACATCAACCACTTAACTGAGGTACACATACCAAAATAATTAACGCTACACTCTCTCATGCTTGAACTATAATAAGGCTGCATTAATAATATAAGGAAGTTTCCAAGTGTCAACATTATGTATGGAAGGTCAGCCAGTGATAAAGCTATGCCTTGACTGAATTTGAGGGTTGTATGGGTCCCGACTGCTCGCTGACTTGAGACAGTACCACCAGATTACAGTGTAGTTCCACTTAATTGTAATTCTATGTGATTCATGATTATCTTAATGCAGGACTAATCTGCAAAAACCAACCAATTTTCTCATGGCTGCTACATCAAGACAGGTTGGAGACTATCCAGAAGGTTCCTTTACTACAGAAAGTCAGAAACATTGTTATAGATGAGTTCTAGGCATGTGAGTTTGGCTATGAAAGATCAGCAGAAACTAACAGCGGAATATTCTGCATAAGATTGCGACTTTCAAGAACAAGTTTATATGACAATCATCTGATTCATTCAGTATCTGTCTCTTTGACTTCATATACTAGGCATAAATTTCTCTTTTTAAGTGTGGATTAATCAGTGGGTTTGGATGCACATAGCATTAGCACCAGACAGAAAAATGTTTGGAATATGTCATGTAAACAATTTGCATAGACACATAAAAGAGGAGAGAAAAACTTAAACAGGATTATGTTATTTCCTTATTCCTTTTAAACTGAAAAACTAGCCAGAAGAAAGATACAACTGGGATTTGTGGTTGGTTTTTATTGCTCTCAATCTCAATAATAAAATCGTAACCTTCGTAAGCTATTACCAAAAGAAGAAAGAAACAATCTGGATTTGCATATCATTATTGCACATGGGAGAAGAAAGTTTTAAATTGAAAATGTTACTAAAGATCATGGAGAGAGTAATTGATAAACATGTACCTCCAAACGTTTGAGGTTGGTAGCTACTGGAGCCTCTTTTACAGTTGTCAGATTGTAGATATCCAGCAAATTATTCCAATTGGGAAAGGTCATGTTCTTGACAAGTCCGTGGGCAATCGCTCCAGGGTAAAGGAGGGCCTTGACAGCTGCTACAGGCATGACATCACTAGCAACCAATTGGGAAGTTGTAACTTGCACTGGGTTTGTGCACGTTCCAGACATACATGGGACTCTGAATAAAATGAAAAACAGAATGTCAAAAGGCACCTCAGATTCCTACATAAGAACTTCTGAAATAGATATGGGAATGCACTAATTTATAATCCTTGCGCTAAATGATGCACCAATTGGTTAAGTAAATACTTCTGCTACCTCTCTGCATATGATGGGCGATTATCAGATCTTAAGAACAAACAACATATGACATATGGAACCTTTTTATAATTGAAGGGAAACTATTATGAACAAACAACAAATGATATCTTTCATGCCTTCTCTTTTCACACTCGACAAATATATTTTAGTTGCAATGGCAGACCAAAAAGTTAAAGTAGAATTGGGAAAAACTACAAGTTCAGTGATAGTAAATCCTTCAATAAAGGCGAAAGAATCACAATCAGGCGAACCACATGTCGAGGATTTCACTACGATGGGAAAATAATAATGGGATCTGATCAAGAATCCATACACTCCATTACCCTTCATAAGAAAAGAAAAGACCCAATTCCATGAGGTATAATTTTGAGAAGCCGCAAACACTGTAACAAAGACACAGCTTCTGATAGTACAGACACAGCATGTATTGATTGAAGTTAAATATCCAAACAAGAACACAGCAATTATACAATTACAAATTAACAACATGCTCAGAGGTCACTCGAACAATGACAAGGCAACATTGCCATAGCAATCGTATCTTCTTGGTGACATGTGTGAAGCTTCTCTATCAAACCAAAAGCAACAAATCATTAATACTTCTACATGCAGGATGAATTTAAACCCAACCTCAGTTATTCATCCCAGAAAAACAAACTGTGTATATTTCTACAAATCCAAGAAGTTCGCTATCAATTATTCCCACAACGAGCCCAATCCTCAATCCCCCTCCCCCAATGGAGACCACAAAAGGTTCATCATTACTGATACAAAAGCCCATTCAAATGAAATGCAGTAATCCAAATTGTCATCAAGCCAACAGCATTGTTAAATACCCAACAGGATCCAACTTCCCTTTCTGACATTACGTTTATATCTCCCCATAACGTCTATCAACTTCACCAAAAGTCTTGGCACTAGCAAGAAATTCAACCAAGACATAAAAAAAATTATGTTCTGCGAGTTCCGTAGCTTATGTAAAACAAGAAGTGGCTTCTTGAAAAAGACATGATTACACCCAAGCGGATCAAGTATCAATCCAGCCACTAGTCACCGAATCTCTTGATCTTGGTGAAAATTAACCATAACAATCAAGCTAAACCGTCAAATTTGAGCATCGAAGCATACTTAACGCATATATTAGGTTAGCAAGCATTAATCAAACGGCTCACAGGTGAGAATAATTACGCTAAATTGTAAGAAATCTATCAAAAAAAACTTAGGAGTAGATCATGCTATCTCAAAATTGACGAAAGAAACAATCTATGCATACTAGATTGCTCAATTGAGTACCAAATGAATTCGAAAAACTCGTCGGAATTAAGCGAAATTGAAACAAAAAAGATAGGCAAAATTGAGAGAGAACCTGAAGAGAGGGATCTGGAAGACGATGAGGAAGAAGAAGATGCGAGAAGCAATGGAGGAAATTCTGGCGCTGGTCCATGGCTTGGATGGTTTCGCCATTGTTGGTTTCTTCAACAGAGAAAGAGAGAGAGAAAGAGAGAGAGAGAGAGAGGAGAGAGAAGGTTGATTTGAGCTGAGCTCGAGAGTCGAGTAAGGAGGGCGGTTGACTGATCTGTTTCTGTTATGTTTATTATTGGGTTCAGTGGAGGTCCAAGTTGTTTCAAACATTGCGTTTAATGGGTTGTTCCAATTTCGTCTCGTAACGACCTAATGATTCCCAATCAGGAAAAATAAAAAAAAAAAAAGAAATGACCGCAGAGGATAGGGGNCGCAGAGGATAGGGGTGGGCAGGGCTGGCCATGGGCCGGGTTGGCCACGACAGCACGGCCAACCCGGCCCGGCGCGATAAAAAATAATTTTTTAATATAAAATTTGAAAATTTGTAAAGGCACGACACACCGACACAAGATACGGCACAATGGATTGCGAATCGTATATGGATTGCTTTTGAGAATAGGTGGCATGGTACGGCACGGCACGCATTAGTGGGCGTAGGCTAGGGCTCTAAAAGTTCTAGCCACGCGTGACACGGCACGTAGGCTGGCTCAACACGGCCCATGGCCAACCCTAGATGGGTGTGTTCAAATTCTTAACAAACTCTCAACAAATTCTAAGAATCTCTAACAAACACTACAAACTCCACTAATATCTTGAAACACAAGAGGCTAGATCCTAAAATGATTATCAAATAGTGGGTAATCGAGTTAATTTCTCAAACCTTACTTGCCATTGCAGACGCTGCCACATTTTCTCCTTTTCTTATCGGTTTTCATTTCACTTTATTAAATCCCATTTCAGTTCACATTTAGTTTTTTTTGATATGAGAAATTCATTTATTCATAAAAAGCCATCCGGCATCTACAAAGATGAATATCTCTAAACAAGTACAAATCTAAAATAACAAGATGAATATGACTCCCACCATCACTGCTTGAGATCAGTGTCTTGACTGGCTCCGTAGATAAATTACTTCCAATCCCAACCTCATTGCTCGAGATTGGCGGCTTGATTGGCTTCGTCGATACAAGACCAACAACCATCATTTGCCTGTAAACAGCGTAAAATACACTATAAAGTAAACGGGGCGTCACTAACGCTTTATCCCTACGATCGGAGGTAAGCACGAAACGTGCTACAGCTATATGGAAGTATTCTCCTTGATATCGAAGATCGAACTTGTCTTCTTGATTCATAACACCGAACCCTA